>JANHGL010019299.1:26338-50510 GCA_024611195.1 Ceyx melanurus | reverse complement strand
GGCCACCGCGAGCCGGGCACCCCTCGCTGCCCCCCAGCCTCGCCGTAGCCGCGCGTCCCCCTTCGCCCCTTGTCAGCCATGTCTGCACTGGCTACGCCCCGCGGTGGGGAAGCCGGAGCAGTCCCGTAGAAACGAGGGAGACTAAGTTTTCATGTTATAGGT
This sequence comes from Ceyx melanurus, assembly GCA_024611195.1. Lineage (NCBI taxonomy): Eukaryota > Metazoa > Chordata > Aves > Coraciiformes > Alcedinidae > Ceyx > Ceyx melanurus. Next base: position 50,348 of record JANHGL010019299.1, on the reverse strand, counting down.
GGGGTGCCGCTGGATTTGCAAATAAAAGTAAGACGGACCTCGCGCCTGGCGCGCTTCACCGGTCTGCGCCTCTTATGCCGTAGTCAGCCCCGTGCCAGCTGCTGCGCCCGTGAGGCCGCAGCTCCGGGCTATGGCGTGGATGTTGCTCTCTCTGTGTCACGGAGGTGACCGTGGTAACCTCAGGAGACTGCTGGCCATGCCATGCTCTTTCACACCTTGTTTCGGACTGAGGCAGGAATGAGAGCTGAAAAACACGGTTGACCGCGAAAGAAAAGTGTGACAGAATGAAAAATAAGTTGGTGAGAAAGTATTGGATATTTATCTACTGACCAGGATCTTTAAAAAATATTAAAGGAAATTGGTATTGTTGAAGTAAGAGGAGTTCAGCATTGTGGCTGCATAGTAAGAATAGTTCTGTGCTGTTCACTTGTGAACAAATTGGAAACTGTAAGACAACAGTGGCAAATACTTCTATGATCAGATGGGTCACAACTTTTCTTGTGCAGTTTTGAAAATGGAAAGGGACTTGGAAAGAAAACATGTCTTTTGACAGATACTTGCAGTTTCATGTGTTGGTGTGTATGTTGGAGAGCTGGAAATACCAACTAATGTAGGCTTGAAGTTGATACTGCTGTCATCTTGTTATGATGGGTAAAAAGATTCTGTAGTTGTGGTAAATGAAGTGATACAATTTTACAGTGGGTTGGTTTGGTTTTTGGGGTTTTTTGTGGTAGTGAATCAAAAATTTTTTTTCCAAAAGCTCCATTAGTTTAATGCAGTCCTCATGTATAACCAGGAGTTCTTTAAACTTTGAAATTAATCTTGGTATGCATTTGAATTTTCCATGCTGTTTTACTTTTATGTGCAAGCTATATGGATCAGCCAGCCTTGTATAGATAATGAATATTGAAAATTTATTTCTAAAGCATGTTCTCACCATGCTGATACTATCAAACAGGTTATGAGTGATACCTGAGATTTCAGAGAAACTGGCTTTGTTACATATGCGGTAGCTTTTGCAAACTCACTATTCATATAGGGGCTTGGTAGAGGCTAGGGCATATGTGGTCCAGGGTGTGAGGAGGTTGGGACGCTGGTGAAAGTGGGACACTGGCAAGGGTAGTGAGGTGAAGTTTTGTCCACAGCAGCAGAGTGATCATGCAGGGAGCCAGCTCAAGAGCAGTGCGAGCAGGCTGGTGTGTGGGGTGCTGCAAGGAAAGTAGAATGTAGTCCAGAGGAGTACTGCTCCCTAGCCCCTTTCCCTGTGTAACATGGTGGAGAAATCCTCACCGTTTGAATTGTACCTGTGGACCGGGTGAGCAAAAGTGCAGCAACAGCTAAAGCAAGAGCCCTGCAGCAAGAGCTGCCCTGCTGAGGCTGAGGTCCTTGCGTTGCACACAGGTAGGAGCTACAGGGTGAGTTATCACAAAGACTGAGGTGCTGATGAAAACTAGTTTAGAAGACCCTTAGGGTTTAGGGGCTTGTTGTACAGGTTATGATGTATTCAGGACTCCTTCTTGACTAATTTTTCCTACCATCTTGCCTCTTTCCTGTTGCTTCTGTCACATTCCCGACTCTGATCTCTTCCCCCGAAGGTCAGGTCTTTTTGACTTCAGGCGATTTCCAGTTAGTCAGATTTCTGTCATCTTGTCTAATAGTGCTTCAGCTTTCATAAATTACTGTAAATTGTTTCTCCCTAGAGTTTTCCGATGCAAGAAAAAAAAAGGGTTTTTTTTCTCACAATTCCCACAAATACCTAAATCAAGTATGTTACGTTTATTAGTGACAGTCCGCACAAATTCAGTAGGCCAGCTGGTGGGCTGCTGCAGATAATGAAAAGGCTTCCAATTTCCATGTGCTAATGCTCCATCCATGTCTTATGTGGAGAGGCTTTGGGAGCTGGGATTGTTCAGCCTGAAGAAGAGGAGCTTGAGAGGAGACATTAATTGCAGTCTACAGCTACCTGAAAGGAGGTTGTAATGAGGCCAGTGTTGTTCTCCCTAGTAACTAGCGATAGGACAAGATGAAATGGGGACAAGTTGCGCCAGGGGATGTCCAGATCAGAAACTAGGAAGTATTTATTTACTGGAAGAGTAGGAAGCATTGGAACAGAATGCCCAGGGAAGTGGTGGAGTCACCATACCTGGAGGTCTTAAAAAAAATGTAGATGAGCTGCTTTGGGATTTGGTTTATTAGTCATGGAGGTCTTGGGTAGAAGGTTGGACTTGATTGTCTTGGGGGTCTTTTCCAACCTTAACAATTCTATGGTTTCATGATCCCCTCTACCCTCCTCACCCTGCTCACGCTCATTGCTGTTTCTCAAGCACACTGTGAATGCATAAGCCTTACATTTATTTAGTGAATGCTGTTCATATGTTTTATTCTTTTGCTGTTAAAATACATCTGCTGGGAAAATAGCTAAACCTCCCTGAAGGCATTCTTTAGTGCTGTGTTACGTGCATGGGGGGAGAGGAAGGGAATACTCCTGAGAGCAAAGATCTTTCTGTTTGGATGAGTTTAATGTCACTAGAAGGCATGTAGCCAGTATTACAAGGAAAGAAGCTAGCTAGTGTAGGCAGGATTAGGTGAAATGTGGGAAGGCTCAAGGTTGCATTAAAAACCTTTAGCCACCCTAGAAGTGCCAGGAGAAAGATAGCCAGGTAGTGCTGATAAACTGAACTTGACTCTCCTTCCTGAAAGACACATGCTGCGTGTTAGGGTTAACTGTGCCTGTAGAGTACAAAAATAAAAGGGATTCTCCATTATCAACTGTAAATGTATTGCCCTTTAGAGTTGCTAGGTTCCCCTTGTTCTTATTTGGTGACTCACCCTGCATTCCCCCTGTGTTAACAGCCTAGCACAGTTGGCATAGATCCCAGTACTGAGAATGATTTGAGGCCCCCTGCACAGTCAGTTGCCAGTGCTTGGCCTGCCTTCCTGTCATTTTCAGTTCCTCTGGCTCGTGCCCTCCAGCTTGGGGTTGCAGGTAGACACTCCACAGGCACAGCTTGCATAGGCTTCCACTGTTGGCAGCGCTTAACAGGCTGGTCCATTCTTTGCAACTGGAATAAGCACATCCTCCAACAAGTATTTCTGTTTAGAGCTGAAGGTGTCTAAGCAGGGTCAAACACTGATGGGTCACACAGCTGGGTCTGTAGCAAACACATTTGGGTAAGGGACTGCATGTTGTGGGAGGTTGAGGGAGCATGAGGCAAGCCAGACAGAGGTCCTGTACCATTCTGGGTTGCAACAAGCATTTTTTCAAAGTGGAGTTGTAGGAGAGTGTCTGATGCTCTGTTTCCCTTTTCACCTGTCTCCTGTCAGTAGTAGTGTTCTTGTGTCTTAATGTCTGGAAGAACATTGAGGTGAAAAACTCCATTGTTTATAATACTGTTTTCACTATGTATTAAATGCAAGTATTCCATTGGGCCTATGAACTGGATGTGGTATCTCATTTTTTATGTAAAGTTTAGGATAGGTTTGAATGAAAAGCTGCTATGTGTGAGTCTCAGTTGCAGATCAGAAGCTGATTATCATACTCTGGAAAGGGGAAGCCGTGGCCATGTCTTAGAGAGATGACAGAGTATGGCTAGTAATGCTGTAGAAGTTTGAGATGGCAGAAAGTTTTCCAGTTGTCTTCTTTATAATACCATGTTGATTTTATTTTCCATGGTTGTCCATGCAAATCTTGCCCTCCCATCCTGGACCTGTGTGAGTGATACATTTGTCCAGTGTGGTGCTCAGTCATCTTTAGGATACCATAATAAAAGATACGAAGGTGCAGTCCCCATGATGTCCAGGATATAATCTACTTGCTTAATACTCTTTCAAGTGTAATTCACTGAGGCATTTGAGAGATTACTAGGAAGAATAATTATAAAAAATATTAAGTGACTCCATGATAATCAACTGAATCAGCTGAAAATGCACAGCTGCAAGTGGTAATATTGCATAAAAATGCTCTTTTAAAATACTTGTTACGGTGATTGTTCTTTCAGCTGTAATGGTTTGCTGAGGGTCATGGTCTTGGTTTCTGCTGTTGCTACTAAAAGCAGTGACAAAATAGAATGTGGCTTAGGGACACAGTATTAGAAGAGACATTACATGCCTGTGATCTGGTAGCCATGCAGATTTTTGAATTCCAAAGATAAACTTTACAGACTATGAAATTGTCCAAGATTTTCAGAAGGATACTGCTGCAAGTTTCATTCTAAGTCAGTAAATGGACATTATTTGGTTACAGCTGTAGCCCAGATTGCTAGAAGTCTGTAAATCTAAGCATACATTACTTAAAATGAACTAAATGCCAGTTTAGTTTTTGGTTCAGAGATAAAATGAACAGCTTCAGGGCCAAGAGGGGATGAGGTTGTGAACTCTAGCCATTGAAATGAATAAAGCAGAGAAAAGTAGCATTTGTACAATTCTGAGATCTGCACTGTCCTTGGGCAGTTTTAGTAAAAGCACTAAAGACCTTCACATAAGGTGAAGCTCTTTGCAGTAGTCACTGCAAATAAAATATCTGTATCATTCATAAAAATTAACTTTCAACATCTTTAATTTAGAATACTAAATATTGCAGTATTTCTGTATTATAGAAATAGTATTTAATAATAATAAAATTATTTCTAAGTAGTACAGAACTAATATCTAACTTTGGAAGACATTGGGTTATCAAGAGCATCCAGCACAGATATACTATAGGGAAGCCATGTCTGACTAATCTGATAGCATTCTATGACTGTGTGACTAAACAGGTAGATGCATGGAGAGCAGTGGCTGTTGCCTGCCTTGATTTCAGCAAGGATTTTGACACTGTCTCCCATTACATCCTTGTGGATAAGCTCGGGAAGTATGGGTAAGAAAAGCAGACACGGAGATGGGTTGAGAACTGGCTGAACAACAGAGCTGAGAGGGTTGTGATCAGTGGTGCAGACTCCATTTGGTGACCTGTAGCTAACAGTGCACCCCAGGGGTCAATTCTGGGTCCACCCTTATTCAACATCTTCATCAATGACCTGGATGAAGGGACAGAGTAGACAGACCCTCAGCAAGTTTGCCATAAGGCTGTGCTGCCATCCAGCAAGATCTGGACAGTCTGTAGAGCTGGGCAGAGGGAAACCTAATGAAGTTCAACAAGTATAGAGTCCTGCATCTGGGGAGGAACACCACCATGTACCAGTACAGGTTAGGGGTAGACCTGCTGGAAAGCAGCTGCATAGAGAGGGACCCTGAAGTTCTGGTGGACAATAAGTTATCCATGGGACAGCAATGTGCCCTTGTGGCCAGGAAGGCCATTGATATCCTGGGGTGCATAAAGAAGAGTGTGGCCAGCAGGTAAGGGAGGTTCTCTTCCCCCTCTAGTCTGAACTAGTGAGACAACATCTGGAGTATTGTGTCCAGTTCTGGTCCCCCCAGTTCAAGAGGGACAGAGATCTACTTGAGAGAGTCCAGTGGAGACTACAAGGATCATGAAGAGACTGGAACATCAGTCTAATGAGGAAAGGCTGAAAGCCCTGCAGCTGTTTAGTCTCGAGGGGAGAAGCTTGAGAGGGGATCTTATTAATGTTTACAAATATCTGCAGTGTGGATTCAGTCCACTGACGTCCACACTGCAGGTCTACACTGAGGTCCACAATCCAAGGGTCCAGTGTCTTTTCAGTGATGCCCTGTGATAGGACAAGATGTAATGGTCACAAATTGGAACTCAGGTAGTTCCAGCTCAACATGAGGAAAACTTCACTGTGTGACAGAGCCCTGGAACAGGCTGCCCAGAGAGGTTGTGGAGTCTCCTTCTTTGGAGACTTTTAAGACCCACCTGCATCTGTTCCTGTGTGGCCTGCCCTGAGTGATCCTGCTTTGGCAGGGGTGCTGGACTTATTTCCAGAGGTCCCTTCCAACCCCTGCTATCTGATAATTCTATGAAGGAGTATGTGTGTCATTCTTCTGATTCATTTAGCACTTTAGCATGTGCTGGGTCCTGTGTGCCCAAGAAAGGTCTGTTTGTTATACTTAATAGGAAAATTCACATCTGGGATTTCTTAGAACTTGTTTATTCCACCTCTTTTATTTCACCAGCACACCCATCAACTGGATGGATATGCTGATGACTGGGTTAATTATGCATATACGCTGTTCTATTTGTTGGTTTTCTTTCTTTTAGCAAAATAACATGGTAGAAACCCTAAGGAGGGAGCTCATTCTGGTGCCTCAGTTCAGCTAACACCACTCTTTTTTTTTTGCATTATAGACACAGTAGCTGCTGCTGTGGATTTGAAAAAAAGCAGAGCTGCCCTGTGCAAAGGGATCAAGTGAAAGGTGCCTCACAACTACGTATTCCTAAGACTGCAATACTAACAGTCCTCCTGGCTTGCTGAAGGCTCTCAGCAATCTCAGGATTAATTTTCTGTGATACTTTTATTTGAAATATCCAAGCCATTACTAAATACCAGGATCTATTTAAGGAGCTGAAGTGTACATAGGTAACAGAGAAGTAAACAAGCATTTTTCTGATTATTATATTTAATTTGATATCACTAAGGGAAATTATGATAACTCTAACTACCTTGACAAATTATTTTTTACATTAATCTGCCACATATTTATCCATATTAAGAGTAGCAGAAGTTCGTTTTTACTACTGCAAGAGTCAATTGCTATACATGGACTAGGAACAAACAACCTGGGAAAAAGCTCTCAGACCATGTCCCATTCATAGAGAAGCATCAGCTTAAACTAAAGTCTGGAGAAGCAATAGTCTGAGAAACAAGGTAAGATCATTCAAAAATGTCCATATTACTATTTTTCTGATATTGGGAAGCTGTTAGGCCCTGAGGGTCATATGCATGAAGCAAATATTACTGCTTTTCCCTAAATTAGACATCCATGTCTAGCATATTTCATTTTGTGAATGTGTTTTTTAAACAAAAATCAGACTGAAGAGAGTATACAAACCTATGTTTAATATTTTTGCACACACTTGGGATCTTACAAATCTTTCATCCAGCAATATGAAAGTTGATAATATTTTTGGCAAATTGAGATTTAGGGGCACTCTGACTTGCTTGTTTATTCAAGTTAACAAGATCGTTTTAGATTTGTGTTACTGTAAAATGAGTACCACCAAATAGCTCTTTGAAAGCTTTCATTCATTTTAGAAGCAGTGTATTTTTATATTCTCCACTAGTTCTTCTAGGATTAGTTCTTCCTGCAGGAGAAGGAGGTTGATGTTAACAGCACCTGGAAAGTCAGAGATGAGGCATGCATACTCTGTAAATACAGAAGATTTAGCAATTACTGAAGTGACTTAAACTGCAGAAAGAGAAATCAGCCACACAGCTCTTCTAATCCTGATTAATAGTTCGCTGATTCAATTTAGAACCTAATTGCTGTTGCTAACACCCTTCTCTGAACTGTGTCCTGGGCATTAGTCATAGAAGCAGAAAGCTACTAACCTCATCTGACAAGCTCCTGACACTGCTACAAAAATGGAAGAAGTTTTTAAAGTATTGGTTGAGGTCCAAGATCAGCTGCCAGAAAACAAGTCTGGGAAACACAGCCCTATGGGATGCTTTAAAAAACTTTTGTCCTTTTATAGCAGAAAATTTGCTTTTATTTACTTGCCAGAGCAAAATCCCTTATGTTATAAAACCAGGGCTCTGTATTATTTGGAAATTCCAGCTGGGCTGGATTACCTGCGTACACAAGCAATTGGTCTCCAGTACTGTTTGGTTAGTTTGATGCAAGAATGTGGATCTGTAAAACCCCTTTCTTTTGCACAGGACAGCAAGTTTCCCACTCTGATCAGATATTTGGTACATTTATTTAAAGACTCCACTGAAGAAATGCCAGGTTTCAATTCCCTGAATAGATATGATTGAGGGGAAAGCTGTAAAATCCATTCATGTGCTAAATACTGACAGAAATTTGTGAGGTTCACACAGCTTAGGACATTACTAAATGATTTGCAATAAGGTAAATATTTCTTGATAAAAAAAACTTGCATCACTTAAGTATTGGTCATCTACAGACCAGGCTGCATTTTACAAATAAACATCCTGGCATATGAGATATTCTCATACAGTTGCACTGAAATGAAAGATGATAAGGAAACTGAGGCAAGGAGAAAACCAAACTTTAGGTATCACAGTCATTGCACAATTACCCTGTAGGCACCATCATGATTAATTTACACAGCAACTACACAGGAACTAAGGAATTTAAAGCCAGTGCTCAAGTTGTCTGGACACACATGGGATTGAATTTTGAGGGTTCAGATGGTGTTGACTTAAATAGGAGGTGAGGAGTTTTCTGCACTCAAGTGCTGCTGGTACAACATAGCTCATCTGACCAGAATGTGCCAAGATGCACAGATTAAGTAGTGCTGTAGAGTAGTTCTCCATACTGCCATCAGTATGTTGTTCAAGAACTCTTAGAATTCACAAGAGACAGAATTTATCAGGAATTTAAAGAATTAATGATAGGAGAGCCAAATTAAGGCAAGAGTAATAGGAATGCAGAAACTAGTCTGAGGTCAGAAGACAGGAGCCTCAAAATCAGAAGATATGCTGTTGTATAAAATGAAATTATTTTAGGACCCTAAGGAAGGATACAAGCAAAGGAAAAACATCAAGTGAAAGAACAGAGAGAAGAGGACTTATCTTGCCTGCTTACAAAAACAGAAAAACTCTAGGCCTTCCCTGAACTCTATGAGACATCTGTCCCTCTCTTCCAACTTCAACAACCAACCTGATAATCCTGAAACAGAAAGTATCTGTATTGTACTCAGCATCACCAGATGAAGATGGTATTTTCCAGTGTTGTGGTTAAGACCCAGGTGGGAGCTGAGCACCACATGGCCACTCACCACCCCCATCCCAGAGGGATAGGAAGAACAACAGGGAGAAAAAGGCAAAATGCTGTGGGTTAAGGTAAGAAGAACTTAATAGAATATCACAAGAAGAATCAACAGTAATAACAAAAATAGTAAAGGAACAGTATATAAAATGAATTATATAAAAAACACCAGCCATCTAGACCTGCATCAGTGGCCCAGTGCCCAAGACCTTAGTGATCTGCTTGGCCCACCCCCCGCCCTTATATGGTGGGCATGATGTCATTATGGTATCAAGTATCTAATTGGCTGTGGCCCACTCCCAGCTTCTGATGAAAATTCACCCTATCCTAGACAAACCCAGGATGCCCAATCAGAAAGAGACATGAGGTAGTGGTTTGTCACAGCATATGGTACATAGAGGCCACCCTTGCTTGCTTTACATATCTTTGCAAACTAAACTGCATGCAACAGGAGATGCTGCACACTGTGGGCTAAGGTACCAAGATGTTCTTCAGCCTATGTGAACTCACCATCAACTCCTACAAGATTCTTCCAGTCAAAACCCACAATTCCTTTTCCTCAGCATGAAGATGAAGGTAGGGGTTTTTCCAAATAACTTGGTTGCTAATGAGGTCATACTGATTTGTCAACACCCACCCAGTTTTCATGGAAATATGTGGTACTGAATGAGCAGAAGCAAACAATAATAATTAGAGGGAAGGGGTACAGAACTGGCCTAGTGAAAAAGCATCAAACTGCAGTGAAAGTTAAAAACTCCCCAGTCCAGACCTCTCATGGGCAAATTGAGATGTAGTCTAACACCACACCACAACAAATGGCAGTACATTCTGAAAGGTATAGGATATTCCTGTCCCTCTCTCCAAGTTAGAACTCACTCAATGACCTTGCAGAACACCCTTTGGAAACACCTGTTTAAAAGACACATTTCAAAGCAATTTATATCTGCAACAGTCACAGCAACTAAGCCAGCATCCATGTTGCTAATCATGGGCCCTTGATTCCCATTCACAACAGAAAGAAAATAAATGTTCATTATTAATTTCAATTATCTTATGTTTTACAGATAGACACCAAAACAAATCTAAGACTTTTTTTGTTGTTCCATCACAGTCCATTCAGATGACAGTTAATGGCAAGATTAACACATAAAAGTGTCAAGTCTATGGCTTAAATGTATCCCCACTTTTAAAAAAGCAGAACTCTGCTCTAAGTGACTGTAACAAAAAACTTAATACTAGACTTAACTCAGTCAAAGCAAAATTAAATTTTTAACAAAGCTTTTCCTTTTTTTTTTTTATTTTCTATGAAAAATTACTTTCTATGAAAATCAGTAGCCAATGAATTATACATTAGAATAAAGAACTCCAAAGAACTGACATTAAAATATAAAATAAATTAATAGTCAGGTGAATGGTTAAGATATTCTCAAGTGTGCTCATTCAAAAACACTAGTAACGCAGTACTACCATCAATAAAAAGTAAAAAGAATTTGTGTTTCAGAAAGCAGGAAAGAAAAAAAAAAAAACACTGTTAAATTTATTGTTTTTCTCATAAACCAAAACCACATTTGTGCAGATTTACAGACTACATATTTTAACTGTTTGCTCTAATGTTTCCTGTCAGTATCGAATTCATGAGAGCTCAAATTTGCACTTCATTCTGCATTCATTGTTTGGTTCTTGGGACAGATAAGAGAGAAAGAAATACTTGGAGAAAACAGAGATGTCAACATGTAACTTCTAACAATAATTTTATTGGAGTTTTGGCAATTGTTATTTTCCAAGAAGATATGCTTGCAACAGGTTTGATTAGACCTACCAGTCCTCATACTTTGTATACTGAATCGCAGTAGGAAGAACCAAGTGAGTTTTTCATAGAGGCAAAATCCCTCCAAATGCTGTTGCAGTCTGCGAAAAGGCTGTTGGCTGTTACAGTGGAACTAATGAAACCTTTCTGCAAGTTCAAGTTTAAGTCAGAAGAGAGTGACAGTCACCTCCAAAAGCTGTCTGGGCACTGACAGGACTGACTATGGCTTCTGAATGTCCATCTTCCAGATTTTCCACACTTCAAGGTTCTGTACACCAGAGTTGCAAGAAGACCTTCAAGAAGTGAACAACTGACAGTTCTCTGTTCCAGCACAAGGCCGAGTTAACTTGCTTATTCTTTTGACTTTGACTCTTGGTACCCAGGAAAAATTAGAAGCTGTCACTAAAAATCTGTGGAAAATTTTGATATTACTTACCAGTGCCAAAGCTTTCCTCCCCACAAAGCGAACAACGTCCAGAGTCCATAAGATTGGAAAAGTATCTCCATCCTGTTGGTGTCTCATACACAGGAATCTTCATTACTTTTGCCACTCTGGAAAAGACACAATAAAACATCACATGATTGTGACATTACTTTTTTTAACATATGGCATGTTATCAGTTGAGGAATAATCTAGGTCTTGTTAAGTCTCTTTATAGATGGGCTATAATTTGAAAAACAAAACAAAACCCAACCAAACACACAAAAAACACACACATACCAGAAAACAAAACAAAAACAAACAAACAAAAAACCCAACACCAAACCTGAATACATCAACAGCAACACTCAGAACCAATCCTTTTCTCAGAACCTGGCATTGACCAAAACCCAGGTATGTTTATACACTAATGCAATATTTTGAAAAATGTTGGACCTCAGCTCAATAGACTTCACCACTATAATTTTCCTGTGACTGAGAAAGAACAGTTACATCTTGAGATAAAAATTGGTTATATTAATATTTTAATGAAAATGAAAACATCATGTTTTAAGTACCTTCCTTTACAAAACACAGCTGGCTGAAATCAATATGCTTGAAAGACACTTTTACCAAGCCAAGACAATATAGGAATGTTTCCATTATGTAGCACCTCGTCTAAAAGAGATTTCCCAGTCTCAACCTGAGTATGAACTTTCCCTGTGTCCTCTGATGCACCTATATGAAATACTCCCGCTATCTGGCTGACTTGGCAGTATTTTGGGGAACCAAAATAAGCGCCCATATAAGATGAATATACTTTCAATTCTTTAGGTTGTTATCTGTCAATTATAACTTTTATAACTATAATGAAAACATCATTTCCTGGACCAAAAATCAAGACAGAGGTAGTAAATGAACCCTGTAAGGAATCCACTACCAAGCCAGAATTTATACAGAATCAATACTAGCATTCTTCTTGGGGCTAATTATATTGTGTCCCTAGGATTTTCAGAGCCAACTCACTGTTAATATGAAAAATAAGACCTGGCATACAGTCAAGCAATCTGACAGACTAAAAACGACCTTAGGATCTCGCTAGGATTGCTATACCAGTCACACCTGAAAAAAACATTTCCTAATTTCTACCCCACAGAGTACTTGATGTGAAACAATTTTCACAATTTTAACTGCAGTCAAGGCCAGGGAAAACAGATCAACTAAAGTTGATTCAATGCGCTTAACAAAATCCACCTAGAAGTTACATGCTGAGGCAAAAGCAGCCACCTGTCTAATCAACAGAGACACAACCGCTTTAGGATGGTCCATCACTCTGTCTTAATGTAGGCATGTAAGGTATATGGAACAAAGTGTCCAAATATGCTGATATCTAACCCTTTCAAAACCTGGTACAAAAATGTACCTAAATGACAGTTCAGCCCTTAAGTATTCTCTCTGAAATGTTTACAATGGTAATCATCACTGGTATTAAATCTCCACATTATTTTTTTTATGCAACAATTATCTCTTCCTATCTAAGCCTCTTCCTATTCAGTCGAAGTATTCGTTTTTGTACTTAAATCTCACATCTAAAAAGAGTCCTGTTAAGAGTAAGAACTACTGATACTTACTTGGAAAGAGCTAAAGAGGTAGCCAGAGGAAAAAAAATATCTAAAAATTTAATCCTAAATTTGGTTCTCACATCTCTAGTTTAGAGGTAGAGGACAGTGTATACCTCCTTGTGTTTACATAGCAGTGCTATAGTCTTGGCCTTAAGAAATGCTGCTGGATAAGGCAGGTTATGCAGTACAGAGCTGAACAGGCTTCTGGCTGGCTGTGCAAAAAATCAAGAACATAAAACTGCATGGCAGAAATTGAAGGCTGGGAACAGGACCATACTGCCAAAAACAGTCAACCAGAAAACAACATCTAACATGCTGGAAGAGCAAAACCAAATCTCTTGAGGTAGCCTAACAATACAGCACAAATATTTTTGCTTGCAGAAATGTTCCCATATCCTGGTACTGTTTCTGTAGAAGGAAATCCCTTCCCTTTCACTTCTCTGTATTCCTCTAGGCTGGGGACAAACAACCTTGGGTAGGCCTATCTTGACCAGAACCAAAGACTTTCAGGGGCTGTAATCAAAGATTTGTTCACAATAGGCTAACAGATGTTGATTCTGCTTGCATTGGGCTTACTTTAAACTAAGCCTGTCAAACAAACAAACATACATATAAACATATGTATACAAAGGTTATGATGAAATATGAGAGATTGTCCGTTACAATATTTTTCTGCTCGTACCTCATGAGTTTCATAAAGCAAAGAAATAGAAGCACTGTGAATATTGTGTACTCTTTTTTTAATTGCCATTTTACTGAATGGAAGAATCATCACTGGAAGTCTCAATAAATGTAGAACATGCTTTTATGAAATGTACAGATACTTAAGGTTAATGATCACTCAGGAAACATGAGAGGTTCGCCCACAGGAAGATGCAAAAAATTCTGAAAACTGCAGACTCAGAAATAATGTGTTGCATTAGATCAAACAACAGTGCAAACTACAGGAAAATACTCTCAGAGGAAGGAAAATAATATTCTGTAACTGGAAAATTGCTAGATCTTCAAAGACAGGGAAAACAGAGATTATATGTGGGAACAGGGAGAGATTTTTTATGCTCCTACATCTACATTTTTCTAAACAAGAAATACTACTGCTATGACTTCAATGTAGAGAAAGTTGTTTTTTTTAAAAAAAAAGCCACCAATCTCATTTCTTGTAGACAACATATCTTCTTTCTGTATATTTGCATTGGAATCCCTAAATTTGGGCAGTTAGAAATGGTGGTTACCAAGTGTTTTTTGTCTATATGAGATCTCTTGGTCAGACAGGATACTAATTCTTTCAGAACGTGAGTTTGTATTGCGGAGCTCTCACTCATCAAATTAAATTTCTTATGTCCATATATATGTAATATGTCATCAAAAAGATACTGCTACATCAGTGCTCCTGTGAGAGTAAGAATTCAGTCTCTGGGTGAAAGTGTTAGCTGTCAAAAGACCTGACCTGACAGATGGAATACACTTCCAGAGCAATTCAAGTTAAAAACTGGAAAAAAATATGCCATATGAATAGGTTCATTTTCCTAGTCTATTTGAAGTAAAGGCATTTTATTTATATCACATTGTATTTTTATCACAGTTGATATACCTGTGTTTATATGTTCCATGAGTATGAACTATGTAGAAGGAATACAACAAACCATGGACATTCTGGTTCTTGTCACCTCAGACATTTAATGGGACTGACTTCCAACAGTATTATTCTTTCTTGCCTTCTTTCTAGAGTAAGTGCACAGTACATCAATGACATTACACAATAAATTTCTTCTGTGTGTAGCACTAATTGGCTCTTGCTACAGTGGGTAACAGCATAGTTACACTTAGACCTAAATCGAAAGGCAATTACCTTAGTTATTCTGCCCATATCAGAGCTAAGGATATTTATGTTCCCAGAATGCTGACATACTAATTAAAGAGGAAAAAAAAAAAAAAGTAGGAGCAGCTGTTTTTAAATGGGGAGATAATATAGTGAGCTAAGATACAAATATAAATAATTGTAAGGCAATATAGTTAAATTTACTTTCCTACTGTACAAATTCACTTTCATTTTTATTTTGAAGAGATAAAACTGACCACTGATTTTTTATTAAAACATAAGGAGAACACATATAATGCAGATATGAGAAGCAGTTTGCATTATTTAACCACTAGGAAACATAATTATTGGAGAGTTTGGCACTAACATAGAACTGGTAAGACAATTCTTGAACTCTACAGTCTCACCAAAGCATGAGCTGGCCAGTTCATAATAAAGGTAATAATGATCATACGAATAATCTTCATAATGAAGATCAGAAATTTTTAAAACTCCTGTCAGAAAAAAAAAGTCATCTGTTCTGCACCAGGCAACTGAGCTACTTGTGCAGCTGCACATCTGAATATCCCAAACATTCTTTCTTATACTTCATAGCCAGTCATATCACCCTACTAGGAAAATAGAGGGTACAGAACTCTTTGATTGTCTAAATGATTTTCCTTGGAATTACAGGAAAAATATCCTGCTTACATTTGGTAGAAATATAATTTTCCATTGGAAAACAAACAAACAAACAAACACACACACCATCCAAATTTACTTTTTAAAGGGTCAAAGGAATAACCTTGTGGACCAATTACTACATTGACATTAATGTAAGTCAGAGAAAGTTTGCTCCTACCTATTCTCTAGAATCCCACAAAAAGCCCTGATGAAAACACATCATTCAGACACAACAAACATTTACTTTCTTGCACCCAATAAAACGTTTATAACTTCTGAGAATAGATCCGTCAATCAAACAAAATTATCCTGCCAAAGCTGTGACCCCTGCTCACCACAAAGATAAAAGGTCACAGCCCTGGGGGAAGGGCTTTCTTTCACTGGTCTCATGTTGTAAATGATCTAGAGATCTGCACTGCAGGTGAAATGCTGGCTAGGGTAAACTGCAGCATCATACTAATTTTGAAGTCTTAACTTGACAGAAGAAAGAGACATTAACGAATGAATCACTAAAGAAGTAGCCACTGCGAGCCCTTGTCTCTTGTCCTCCATCACCTCTAGGTATCAGCTGCACACCTGAAAGATGCTCACTGACACTTGGGCGTGCAGGCTTCAAAACACAGAATCGTGTCCCATGGACATATTTTTTTTTCATTCTCACTCCACTCTGAGGAGTACTATCTCTACTCTGATCCAGCACTGAGGTATGTAAGGGGCTGTAATTTAGAGAGCAGAGAGCCTGAATCTGCAGAAGGTCAAGTATTCTTAGGCCCTAACAGGAATTGAAGGAATCTGTGGGACAGATATGTGGGCCACTGTAGAATACTGTCTAGTAGAAGAATTTCACAATAGATGTTACCATTCTTTCAGAGCTATGGCTATAGAAGAAACAAGTTTCACATTGGTTCTTCTAAATCTCTACTTAGCCACTTAAGTGTTATCTAATCTCCAGCTGTTAAAAGCCTCATTTGATTTAAGGCCTGAAGAATATTTTATTTTAAAGGCATGATTATGGTTTGACTGAAACTAAGAAAACCAATTTTTCTTCCCACTTCTGTAGCCCTTCTTCACACAAAGAATGAAAAATATCTCAAGCAAAGATCTGCATCAGATTTATCAAGAAAATAATTCCTCTAGCTGAAAATGACAGTGTTCACACAGTTTGTGCTTGGCATACAAATGTGTTTTATTAGGTTTTTATTTTTCTGATATAGGCATTTATTATGCCTGACATGCTTCAGAATTTTTTTAACACTCTGGATGCTTCTGAGATCAAAACAACTGACTTACATTTGCCTACATCAATTTTTCCATCTCTACTAGAGGTCCTGCTTTTGCTATCCACTAACAATATAGTACAGTCTTTGCCTGGAAGGACTTACTTCTGTACTTGCAACCAGGCCTAAATTTTCATGGGTTCATTACTTTGGAACCCTAAGATGACATCCAGCATTGAACTCGTATCATGCTGCTACAGCTTCTGTCTGATCATTTGCATTAGTTCTCTCATTCCCTCTCCAACATTCAAATTTCTTTTATTTTAACTTTATTGAAAATGCAGGAACAATACTCATTTCCTTTTTAGTCACCAAGTCTGTCCCATACAGCCATTTTCACTACATGATGTTTTGCACTTGTTCTTTCTGCGGTCTCTTCTTACTGATACTTAAATGCTTTTCGTTACTTCATTTCTTCAACTTTGGAAATCTAATTCAACCAATCTAACCTTTGATTAGTTACATCTTCATTTTTATTAATTTTCAAGATGCAGGAGCTATGAACGAAATGGTTTTATCTTTTTTCTTCAATCTCATCTGTAAGTCTCTCTTGTTAAACTACACAACTAAAAAAGCCTGTGAGAAATTCAAAGCAGCAGCAATGACAGCACCAGCACTGGCACCATCTATAATGTGAAATAGATGTTCTGCTTCTGGATGTTTTCACTCCGTCTGCACTGCCTTTCCTTAAAAGGCTTCAACTGCGTATTGTGAAAGGAGCAGAACTAAAACAAGAGACACATCCCTTATATGGTCAAGTATTACAGTGTTATTTCTTCTCAGTCTTTAATTTATTAAGCAAAAAGCAGTGGAATGCTAAACCCTCACACAAAACACAGATAACCATGACATATCACTAAGATAAGATGTAAACTGCCATGGCTGGCAGACAGGCTGTCAGGAGTACAAGGCATAAATAAATAAATAAATAAATAAATAAATAAATAAATAAATAATAGTAAGTAACAAGTTCCTTTTCTTTATGCTTTCTAAAATGCTATGTCTTACAGAGAAAGATCATAGTAACAGAAATCAATAAACAAACACAATCTGAAGACAGTGTATAGCTTCAAAGAATCTAAAAACTTATGGCTTTTATTGTTTTGCTTCCTCCCCACCCCTGCAAAGTTTTAAATCTAAAATGCTTCTGCAGGTGGAATAAAGGTACACAAGATCTAGTGTTCAGGGGTTGTTTCTGTCTTGAAAACTAGTAACTTTAGGCAGATTTTTCTTTTGTCTGACAATAGTTCTGAGGATGGTTACAGATTGCTCATAACTACAGAAGTCATCTTGTTAAAACTCTATTCAGAACAATCTGATTTCTCTTTCTATCAATGGAGTCTGCTGGCACTCATGAAATGTACTATGAACTGTTCCAGAATTCTCTCCTGCCTTCCAGTCTCACACTGGCTTTTTCCTGTGTTGAAAATCTCCAACAGCAAACCCTAAAAATTATCCCAGCAAAAAGGCAAAGTCCTATAAACACTAAGTGTGTGGGAAGCCTTCAATCTTTAAATTCCTAAAACAATTAAATGGAAAATGTAGTATTTCCCTTTAGGACTTTCAAGCTCACAGGACCTCTTCTGTGTCCTGTAGGAGCAGAATCAAAAAGGCTCACACCATCACATCGGTACTAAGAAATTCACTAGGGAACTCAGGTTTCTGGACACATATGCAGTTGTTTACATTCGTTGCCACCTAAAGACCATGGTGTGAATACACAGCTGGATGTTTCACACCATCAGGTTTTCCTGCAAACAGACCCTGTGTTTGTCTCTCAGTCGACTAAGTTGCAAGCACCTTGTCAACATACCAAGGAGACAGCACTTTTTAAAGCACTTACGACCACTACAGAATAACAGTAAACTCATTTCCCAAACCCAACAGGAAATTTTCTGATTCAATCTCAAGGGTTAAAAGTAAATTCAGACGCCTAACTTCATAGTTAGATGCAGAACCAGAGGAGCACTGCAGAAATAAAATGCATTTGTAAGTAGGCTAACAGTTGCAGCACAGATCCACTTCAAATCTCTGAGAAGAAAAGAGTGCCTCTGCCCCTTCCCTGCTCTTCAGTGAGTGTTTAAAGTAAAAATAGACAACACAGTTCCTTGTTGAGTCTGCCTCTGCCTTCAAAATTAATGTGATAATCCTGTCCACGATGGGCAGGAGGTGCAAGGTTACCTTTTATGGATGCTGTACTTTATCCTAGTCTCCCTAATTTGTCGTAAGCTGCCACCAATGCAGAGCTCTCTGGTGAACGGGAACAGTAAATGCACCATTAACAAATAACACAAAGTAGACAGCATGCAAAGCTGGAATTTTTCACCCTACATTTGCAGGGACTGCAAGTAGGTTACTGTCACGGATCGAGATACAAAATTACTGCCAATATTAAAACTATCAATAGCATGCATGTTATCACAGTGAGGTTGTTACCATCCCCAATTTGTGGGCACTATAGGGCATTAAAGAATCTTTTTCTGATTCTAAGAAGTTGAACTGAAGAAGATCTCATACACAGCTTTAGGTTTTAAGGCCTTGAGTACAGCTCTGGCTTCTCAGTTCCTCTCTGATGCCTGGAAGATAACAGAGTCCTAGAAATGAGATTCCATGGGAGAAAAAAAGCTATCTGAGGAGTTAAGTGCTTAATTCAATTTAAATGAAGTTTGTGAATATGGAAACTAAGAACTTTCATTCTTTTTAAGGAAAGAGAGCATTAAAGATAACTGACCATGAAAAACTGGATTTCATCAGGAGCCTCCCCTTCAGACAGGAAATTGGCCAATGAGCTTATGACATCTGTTTCTGCTCAGCCAGACTATCGTGGCATGGACAGTGCTGTCAGCATGAAAGCACTGTAGCTCTGACTACAGAAACACACAATTATTTGCAGTCTTCAGAACAAAAATTAAAAAAAAAAAAAATAAATATCCCCTCTGTCAGCTTTAAAAAAAATTCTCAGCATTTTGACATTTTAGCATGGAGCGAATGGTCAGGAAATAATCAGAAATGGTCACAAATGCTAGATGCTAGATTTTTGCCCAGTGATAATAAAATTAAATTGAAGAAATGCTGACTGTGGTATTTGCTATGAGTGGAACTACTAAGAAGAATTTTTTTTAAATTGCTTTTAACATTGGAATTCACCTGTAAAAAACACAATAGTAGTTCAAGATAAAAAAAATAATCTTCCTGCCTATTTCAAAAACTTAATTAATTTTATCATAGTGAGAAACTTTTCATTCCAGAAGATGTATTTGTGCCCTGAATACAGGCAGTGGAAATAGTTCTTAAGTTAATTCACATCTAACTGACAGAAATGTTTCTCAGTTACTTTTTACTGGGAATTATTTGAGTGTAAAATTCAGTTTTCAAACTATTCATAATTTTACCTTTTTGAACTCCTCACATGGTAAACACTTTTTTTTCTTCCTTTCACACTGAACGATACAAGTCAGAATGAAAACACTGTGTTTAAAACTATCTCAGATTGTCAACCTCAATACCTGTGTCTGGACTCGGTTCTGCTTTCCAAGTATCTATACTAGTGTTCTCTTTGCTTCAAAAAACACACACATGATAGGATGAGAAGAATACAGAAAAGCAGACCTGGAACAAGTATGCAGCATTTCTCAGGTGTTTTATAAAATCTGTAGCCTAAAACTTTGTGGGAGGAGAGGACTGGAATAAAATATTTAAGTTCTGGTGGATGCTCACCAATCTTAGGCAACTCTGAAGGTGCAAGGGACAGTAAAACACATACCATATTGTGCAAATGAGCATTCTTCAGGGATCTATAACCTTACGGTGAAGAGGCTACCTGTTAAGCAGAAAGCAGTGTGGTCCCATCAGATTGGAACTGTGTCCCCATTGGTCAGTCTCCCTCACAGGCTGGGTTTGGTGCTTCGCTAGCACTAACACATGGAGGACTTCAGAAAGTATCTCTGCATTGCTCTGTATTATACCATGTAGACATACAGGATTATACAGACTTCCATTAAAAACACTGCACTATGTGAAGTAGGAATGAATCAGACTTTGCTGAATTACTGCACTGTATTTTCCTTAGCTGGAGCAGTGTTCAGAATGTTCACAAGCATTACATAATTTGAAACTACAGTTTCAAATGTTTCAGTACTGTATGTGGACATGCAACTCAGTCTTCCAAGTTCTTCCTACCCCTTCCAATTCCATGCCTCCTTGTGTCTTTTCAGCCCTGCTCCAGCATGCCACCCATGATGAGATTTATGAAGAGAAGCAACCTAGGCAGTTCATGCTAGGAGATGCTGTATCAGTCACTGCACGTCAGTTTCTCCTTTACAGGACAACAAGTGTTTTATACAAGGGCTCACTGCCAAAAAGTAGAGAGGATAGTACATAATAAAATGTGGGGAGAGATAAAACATTTAAGTCATGGAAAAAAAATAGTAGTTTCATGCAAAAATTATTTTTCCTATATTACACATCCATTTTTTAAAATAAATCTTTACAGAAGGCTTTAATATTTCCATTCACATCTCCGGGGGTTCTCATGAGTCCACAAGTTAAGTGTGTTTATGTATGCTGCTGAACTGGTGCCAAGAGGCGAAAGTCAACTATTTTGCTTTATTGAGTATTAAACACCCATTACAAAGCAAGACCTGTTATGTCTACCATAAAACTGTCTCCAAGAAATCTGCTAACAAATCCAGTACTTTGTAGACAGAAATACTGCTCCTTATGAAGAGAAAAAAATAATATGTCAAAGTGGACAGGCCTGTGTAAATAAAGATAAGTTGGAAGTTTTATTGTTTTAAAGGGAGGGAAGAACTAATTTCAAAGTGTAAAAAATGGATGTGTTCATCCTTTTGCTTCTGATTTCTCCTCAGTGGGTACATCTACACAGAAAAACAGGATGCTGAAAACACACCCTATGAAGAAGCCCAACAATTCTTTAGTGTAACTAAAGCTAGATGGGATGTTTGTCGGTGCCAAGACTATAAATTGCAAGTGTTCCTCCTACCTAGCCCCTGAAGATCTTTCTTTAAGAAGTACCAAGATGAAAATTTTGTCATTTATATGATTCCAGTTACACTGGAATTAACAGAATAACATAGGTTATAAATACATGGCACTGTAGCTGGTGTCACCATAACAATTTTGATTTTTTTTGACAACAGGATGACCTATACAGCACCGGGTTTACTGACACCAAATAGGAAACACCTTTCTCAAAGAGGTAAGAAAGTCTTTACCCAAGAGATTGTGGGGCTGATTGACAGGGCTTTAAACTACATATGAAGGAGGAAGGGGATATATCAAAACTTGCTAGAGAAGCCCATGAGTGATGTAGTCCAGCTCGTGTGAGGCGGTGTGATGAAATTTTTCAGAACCAGAAAGCCTTCCACCTGCAAGGGTGTAAACTATACATTAAACATATGCACACAGCATGGGGAGTAAGCAGGAGGAACTGGAGTTTGTATGTTCAGTTGCAAGGCCATTAACTCATTGCAGTTATTGAGACATGGTGGGACAGCTCATGACTGGAATGTTGTAATGAATTGGATATCTACTTTTTAGTAAAGACAAGACCAGCAAGGCAAGGTAGTGGAGTTGCTCTTTATACTCATGAGCAACTGGAACACACTGAGCTTCTCGTAGGGTGGGTGAAGAACATGTTGAAAGCTTATGGGTGAGAATTAAAGGCACAAATACAGGTTAAACTGTTCTGTGTGTCTACTACGGACAACCAAACCAGAAGGTAAAGGCCACAGGAGAGCTGGTTAATATTCAAACATCACTTCCTCCAAGCTCGACAGGTTCATTCCTTTGAGTAAATAATCAAGTAGAGGAAGCAGAAGACTAGCATGGGTTAGCAAGGAGCTGCTGTAAAAACTCAAGTGGAAGAATGAAGTTCACAGCACGCAGAAAAAGGACAAGTGTCTTGGGAGAATTACAGGAACGCTGTCAGGGTATGTAAGGATGAAACAAGGAAGGCCAAGGCCCTCTTGCAATTAACTCTAGCCAATAAAGTAAAGGAGAACAAGAAGGGCTTCTTCAAATAATCAATGGTAAAAGTATAAAGAGGGAAAATGTGGGCCCATCGCTGAATGAGGTGGGACACCTTGTGACAGAGGATGCAAAGAAAGTGGAGTTACTGAATGCTGCCTTTGCTTCAGCCTTCACTGCTAAGACCAGCCCTCAGGAATCCCTGAGCCTGAAAGTGAGAGTGGGAGGAGAAAGTCTCTCCACTGGTCATTGAGGATTGGGTTAGAAATTACTTGGGTAAATGGAACACAAACAAATCCATGGGCCTGCATGCTGAAGGAGATGACTAATGTTGCTGCTCTACCACGCTCCATCGTTTTTGAAATGGAGCATCTCATTTTAGGGATCGTATCACAGCACATGGAAGAAAAGAAGGTTATCAAGAGTAGCCAGCACAGATTTACTAAAGGGAGATTATGTCTGACTAGTGTGATGTGACAGAATCAGTGGATGCAGAGAAAGCAGTGGATGTTTGCCTACCTTGACTTCAGCAAGGCTTTTGACACTGTCTCCCACAACATCCTAATGAAGAAGAGTATGTCCTGCATGTTAAGGGAGGTTGTCCTCCCACTCTGTACTAGTGAGACAACATCTGGAGTATTGTGTTCAATACTCCAGACTCAGTGCTTGAACTGGTCTTCCCAGTTTAAGAGAGACAGAGAAATACTAGAGCAAGTCCAATGAAGACCTATGAAGATAGTGAAGAGACTGAAACATCTCTCTAATGAGGAAAGGCTCAGGGAACTGGGACTGCTCATTCTGGAGAAGGCAAGACTGAGAGGTGAATTTATTAATCTTTACAAATATCTGAAGGGTGGGTGTCAAGTAGAAGTGGACAGACTTTGTCAGTGGTGCTCTGTGATAGGACAAAACTTAATGGTCACAAACTGGAACTCAGGAACATGTGTTCCACCTCAACATGAGGAGAAACTTCTTTAGTCTGAGGTTGACAAAGCCCTAGAACAGGCTGCCAAGAGAGGTTGTGGAGTTTCCTTCTCTAGCGATTTTCAAGAATTGCCTGGATCTGTTCCTGTGTGGCCTGCCCTGGGTGATCCTGCTCTGGCAGGGGGTTTGGACTCAATGATCTTCAGAGGTCCCTTCCAACCCCTACCATTCTATGATTCTATGATTTAACCTTACCCTCAAGGCCCATCAAACAAATGGGCTTGACCAAGTATCAGACATGACTAATAAATTATAGCTGAGACAGACTCCAAAACTATCATGTGATTTTTTCAGATCCACAGAGGGAAATAAAACCTTCTAGAATAAACAGTTACTGAATGTTATGTTGTTTTTCTTTGAGAAGAACCAGACTCTTCTCAATGTCATCCAATTACAGGATAAGAGGCAATGGGAGTAAGCTGGAGCACAAGAGTTTTAGGATAAACACGAGGAAGAACTTTTTCTCAGTAAGGGTGACAGAGCTCTGGAACAGGCTGCCCAGGGGGTTGTGGAGTCTCCTTCTCTGGAGACATTCAAGACCCACCTGGATGTGTTCCTGGGTGACTTGGTCTAGGT
>JANHGL010019298.1:0-14092 GCA_024611195.1 Ceyx melanurus | reverse complement strand
CAAAGGTGGCATTCAGTAACTCAGCCTTCTCTCTGTCCTCAGTCACCAGGGCACCCGCTTCATCCAGCAGCGGGCCCCCACTGCCTTTAGGTTTCTTTTTGCCTCCAACATACTTGTAGAAGCTTTTCTTATTATCCTTGATCTCCCTTGCTAGCTTGATTTCAAGGGAAGCTTTAGCTTTCCGTGTTGCATCCCTGCATCTTTTGACAACCTCCCTATACTCTTCCCAGGTGATCTTACCCTCTTTCCGAATCAAATTTATATCTGCGTCCCAGCCAATAGCATGTTGGTGAGGATGTATGTGTATTGGAAGTTCCATTAGTCAGACTTATTTCAGTTGAAACTGTTTCATAAGGAACTACTCAATTTTATTTCTCTAGTCTAACTTGGGCAAAAGCTGACAGTAGGCTTTAATGGTGTCTAGTAAAAGCAGTTCCAGTAGGCTGTTATATGCTGGTTTTCTTGTGGAAGTTGTAATTAAATGTAGTTAAACAGTAATTGGCAAATTTAGAGCTGTGTCTTGAAGTTAAGATTCAATTACATTGTCTCTTGGCAGATAGCAGCACTGGTGGCCTTCCTAGGAAAGCCACCATCCCTCTCTTCAACAGGGAGGGATGTTCTGACAGAGCCCACTCATGCTTGGAGTGATCTCCAGAAGCAGTCACTGAGTGACCTCCCAGTGCTGGTCAGGATGCCCACCTAATTTTGTTCACATAATCTATTCCAGGTTGCATTGGGATGTTCTTAGGCTGTAATAAACTTTCCCTTAATATTTTGCCCATATACATTAAAAACAACAACAAAAAAAACAACAATAACAAAAACCCACCAATGTATTGTAGTTGTATGGTTTGCTCATTAGACATTCCATTTGCATCCCTAAATAATTATTAGTAGCATTATTTATACTACACACTCATTTCCTGGGTGCATGTTGTTTCATTGCAATAGCTGTAGGAACACAACAGAATGATAACCTCTCAAGAGCTGAACATACAAGATAAAAGATGTTTGAGATTAATACGCAAACAATTGGGAAACAATGGAAACAGAAGGCAAACTGTACCACTTCTTGAATTTGGCTTTTCTGTGTAACAAAGCACCCAAAGACAAGAAATGTAAATTAAAGTGGCTGTAACTACTGGGAGCACAAATATCGCAGAATTTGTACATTAATTGTGTGTAAAGTGAGCCAGGTATAGAGAGGGCTTATTCACAGTGTAATCTTAGAAAATAGGGTGCAGTAGGAATGAACTCCCCTGTTTGCATTTGAAGGATTTTTCTGTGTTCTCTTTAATTTTAATGGCATTGATATTCGTTTGCTTTATGAAACCCTTTATTAAAAATAGTTATGAATATGAACATCTCATTTGACTGCCGACGAACAGAGGGGAAAATCTAAATTAAAACTTTAAATACCACTATTTAATTACCCAAATGGCTTTGACTGTGTTGAAAGAGTGCCTTGGATTATTCTGTTTTTCAATTTGTTTTAATGCTTCCTTGGTAAAAGCTGATGGATTCCCAGGCCCATTGCTGTTGCTGATGAACTATATAAAGATAAATGACATTATGGTAAATTCCACTTAATGACACATTTTTAATTTTCAGAACACAGACATTTTCTAGCTAGTGAATGAAGGCTAATTACCTCAAGATCAGAACAAAATAGCTCCTCATTTTGAAAGATAATAGAAAATAAATGTTGCAGATTAATGATGCTATTTATCTTTAAAAGAAAAAAAAATCTATCTTTATCCTGATAGTGCTGTTCCCTGAGGGAATGTGGTTATAAAATGAATCCAAAGTCGCAACTTAATAGGTTATTAAAATTATTTGAGTGCGGGCTCCTCTGGTTCAGCCTTTCCATAAATTTAGATTGAAGGTCTGATGTATTTCTAAAGAAAGCATCTTGTTTACGATACTGTGGGGAGCAGTCAGGATACCATCAAAAGAAGTGCTTAACCCCATTCTGTATCTCCTTTTTTGAACCCGAATGGAACAGATACATTTAAGAAATAGTTGAGAGAAAAGTTGAAAATGTGTGAATTATATTACACTGGTGTCTTTCTGTCCAGCCTGTGTCAATAGAGGATTAACTGGGACTAAAGAACACAAAGGTAAGCCTGCCCTGGGGAGGTGTCAAGAAGCAGCATCGGCTACACAAAGGCAGAGTTTGGGGGCTGGCAGCAGGTTGCCCAGGTGAGGAGCTATTGGTGCCTGCTGGGGGTACCTTACTGCATTTCACTGCTAAACACCATGGGCAGGACACTCCTTTCCAAAGCACAAGTTCTGCATGCACTCAAACCATGCATTCGGGCACCATTATCAGCAATCACTAACAGCACTGATTCTGTCCCTGTCTGTCATGGAAGCCAACTTATGTCAGATACTCTTCTTCTACAGAGAACTAGATTTTTGGAGTGTGAAAAGATAGTAAAAAAAAAATTTCCTCCATTAAAATTGCTTTCATGTAGAGCTGTTGCCCAGTCCTGAGAAGCTGAACTGTTGTTTGTAAGCTGACAGCCACACTGCTAGAAAATGTTGTGTGCAATGAAGCACTGCTCCCCGTGCCGTTTTCCCAGTGCTCTTCCTTCACAGAATCCCAGCATGGTAGGGGGTGAACAGGAACCTCTAGATATCATCTGGTGCCACTCCCTGGCTCCATCCGCCAGGTTTACCCAGAGTAGGGGGCCCAGCATCACAGTGTCCAGGTGGGTTTGGAATCTCCCCAGAGGAGGAGACTGTAACCTCTCTGGGCAGCCTAGGACAGGCTCCCATACCCTCACAGCAAAGAGCTTTCTCCTGCTCAGCTGGAACCTCCTGGGTTCCACTTGTTGCCCCTTGTCCTGTCACTGGGCACCACTGACCAGAGTCTTTCCCCATCCTCTTGCACCCCTGAGGCCCTTTAGCTCTTGATCAGCATTGATCACCTCCCCTCTCAGGCTTCTCTTCTCCAGCTGAACAGCCCCAGGGCTCAGCCTTTCCTGGGCACAGAGATCCTTCAGACTTACATCTTAACAGCCTGTGCTGGACTTTCCTCAGTAGTGTGTGGTCTCTCTTGAACTGGAATGTCCAGAACAGGGCCCAGGACTCCAGAGGTGCCCTCACTGTTGCAGAGCAGAGGGGCAGAAGAACCTCCCTCAACCTGCTACCCTCAATCTTATGAGACTATTGGCCTTCTTGGCCACAAGAGCACATTGCTGGCTCACAGCAAACCGTTTTGTCCATCAAGACTTCCAAGTTCTTCTCCATGGAACTACTTTCCATCAGGTTAACTTGTAACCTGTACTGGTACAGGACCTCACACCTGCCCGTGTTGAACTTCATGAGATTCCTCTCTGCCCAACTCTTCAGCCTGTATGGCAGAACAGCTTTGGTGTGTGAGCCACTCCTCCCAGTGTTGTATTGTCAGAAAACCTGAAGAGGGTATACTCCATACCTTCGTCCAGGTCTTCATCCCTCAGTATCCCTGTGCAGTTTTCCCAGCACCAGTGTAGTTCCATGAACTCAGGTTTGTGGCTTAGCCCCTGCAGTGTTCACTGCTGAGGGGGAAGAGGACAGTGTCCTCATCTGGCCAGGTCAGGTGAGAGAGTTCTTGGAGTTTCTTTTTGCTGGAAGACAAAGGGTAAAAAGAGATCCTGTTCTCCAGGTTCGGATGTCATGAGGTGAAGTCATAACTGAGTTGTGGGTTGGTTTTTGTTGTTTGTTGTGGTTTTTTGTGTTTATTTGTTTTGTTGGTTTTTTTTTTCTTATTCCTTCTCAAAAGGGAGAGTATATTTTTGTTTTCTCTTCACAAAGGCTCAGCTGTGCTCTAGTGATGTTTTGCCACATCTCTGTCCACAGAGAAACATGAACCTGTGCAGTTGGAGGTCATGGGGTCATAAACTCCTAGAACTGTTTTGGTTGGAGGAGACCTTTAAGATCTCCTGTTCACTGCATCTCTGTGATGTATGGTCAAATATCTCTTTTCTTCCCCAGTCTGCTGATCTTCCTCTGCCTTTGAACAGTCAAAACAGTTCAGTATTTAAATGTAGCCTGGACTTCAGAAAGCTCCATTCATCTGCATAAACATTTTTTTTTCTATCCCTCCACATACCTTGCCATGCTCCCTGCTCTGTCCCCTGTCCTGTTGCTGGGCAACACTGACCAGAATTTGTCCCCATCCTCTTGCACCCTTGGGCGCCTTTTAGCTCTTGGTCAGCATTGATCAGATCCCCTCTCAGGCTGCTCTTGTCCAGCTGAACAGCTCCAGGGCTATCAGCCTTTTCTGGACACAGAGATGCTCCAGCCCCTCACCATCTTCTCAGTCTCCATATCTCCTCTGTAGCTCCACACCACTCTCCTTGCCCTCAAGTGTTAAAGCTTGTGCACCTCTGACAATCCTAGCCACTGCTGCCTGCACCCTGTGGACTGTGGCTGCCTGTCCAGCTGCTGCTGATGGTACCTGCTGCTGATGGTACAAACTGGCCATATCTGCCTGCCAGGGCCTGCTGACCCTGCCAGACCCTGAGCTGGATTGCTGTGCTGGAGCTCCATCCCATGACCTGTCTGGCACATCCTCAGTGTGCCCAGACCTCATTGGTTTGGGTTGCCCCAGGAGGCACCGTATAGTGTTATCTCTCTGATAACTTCAGCACATGGCCAGAGTTTTTCTAAAGAAAAAAGAGGAAACTGGGACCATGCTGACAGTGGTGTGCTTTTCTTTGTCAGCTTTTCTGGCCTTTCAAAGTGTAAGAATGCCATCTCACTACTCCGTGTTGTGAAATACTTTAAGATTTGTAATCTAAAGAGATACATATTTTTTTAATTACTTGGTTGTAGATGCAAATTATTGCCACAAATAGCTGTACGTAAATTCTGAATAGCAGATGTGTCCCACGAAAAGAAGTCTTGGTGGCAACTTGTACATGTTTGTTGTGCTTCATGCAATTTGTTTCAGTGTTGTACATCATGGGGCAAATTGTCATCCAAATGGGATTAGGCACAAAAGAATTAGTCTAAGTCCCAGTTAGGTTACTGACTAATAAAGTTCATTACTTTTGATGGTGACAATAAAAAAATCTCACAGCATCATTGGTGTTTTTAATGAATTCTTCCTAGCTCTGACTACTGTGTTCATGTTCTTTTTGCTCATTTTGCAACATCTTTGTGCTTTGCCTGTGACTTCTGTTTCTTTTGGTCTGTCCCCCTACTTTGCAGACATTGGTGAACCACTTGTCTCCTCTTTTGTGTTTTGAGCCAAAAAAAAACACTTGGTAAGCAGCAAGAAAGGTTAAGGCACACAGGGATCATCATACACAAATAATACATAGTGCCAAAGTAAAGCAGAAAATATGGAGCATTTTTATTTCAATTGAGTTTTAAAACAATTATTATTTATTTTTAAGAGGTCTTGATTAGCCCACGTTTCATGCACATTAAGAATCTGCTCTAGATATGTTGCTGTGGATGAATCAGCAGTTTGTACAACAGTGTTTTTTGTAAATTATTAATCTATTCAATAAAATGTAGCATGAGCATATTCTTTGTCCTGGAGGATTATGGGAGTTTGCTTAGGCAAGGGCACAATGACTTACATGCCAAAGCAATTTCAGATAATGTGGAAATCAGCTTGCCCCTAGTGAGCGTGGTCCCAGCTTCTGCCCAGGCTGATTCTTATGCAGGACCTTTTCAGGAGAAGAGGTCTCTGAGGGCACATGTGCACCCCTGGACCCACAACCAGAGAGCTCAGCATCTCCTCCTGCCATGTTTTCCAGGGTACTTATATTGCAAGAGGCAACAGCACAGGCTTGAGAACTGGGGCTCAGATTCCCATTGCAAATTATGGGGCTTCTTGGCAAGAGAGGAGTTCGGGTCTCTGGTACTTTTAGAGGAAACTCAAATGGTAACTTCCCTCCTACTTTTATGTTGCTTCTAGAAGTTCAGAAGATAGTTCAAGAGAAAACAAGTTGCTGTAAGAAAAGGGTTTACTTTCAAAAGGATGGAGTCATTGTGCTCACTGAGGATGCTTCATTTTTTAAGAATTGTTGAAAACCAGACTTCTTACAGAATCTGGTCTGTCTTGGGGAATTGTCAGTGTTCATACAGCAGTTACACATCATTTTATCATCTTCACCCTGCAGAAAATAATCATATTGCTGCTTCTGATGTTGCCCTTAGTGTCCTGTTTTCACTGAAATGTTCTGTCTGTATGTCTGCAAATTGTGAGGGAGGGGACGGGGGTGAGGCAGGGTAGTTGGCATTTCTTCAGTGATATTTGTGAAGGTGAAGATGCGGCAATTAAGGAATAAAGCAGAACTGTTTTCTGTCTGACCAGGATAATTCTTTCTTCTTTTTTTAGAATTTAAAGTTTTTGAGGCTTAGAATCATGGGAGTAGTATTGAGAAGTAACCTCGTAGGTAGATTGTAATGTCTAAACTATGGTTTTTAATTATGTAATTATGATGCAACATATATGGAAAACAAACGGTATATAGTGCTCAAATTTTAATAAACAGTACCATGCTTTATGATTAAATTCCTAGAGTTAATGTTTCCTGATTTTGTGGCAGTAGTGCACAGAGATGCATGTGTGTTTCTGGTACATTCTGCCTTCAGGAACTACAGTTTATATTTTTTGGTTATAAGGCTTTGAGTTTTCTGTTGGACAATTGTCAGTACATCTGAGAAGATCTTATATTAAAAAATAATTTTTCAGGTAGGTGATATTACCCATAGACTTCAAAACAACTGGTATCCCTGGCTGCTGTGGCTCATATCTGTCATTAATACGTAAATTCTTCCTATTGTGCTAATGGAATTCCAATCCCAGACAACAGCATTTTACAGCATCACATCCAAAAGCAATGTCTGAAACTAGGAGTGTCTCTAAGAAGTTCTTTTACATTTAATCAAAAATGTGCTCATCAAAAAGAAATGTAAAAATCTCAATTTTCCTATTCTGTGCAAAGCTTTGATTTTTTTGCTGATTCAGTCACTACGGTTGACACTGGAGCTTCTCATTTAATCTGAAATAATAATTTTTTCCTTACATTTTTTCATTTTTCACAGCACTATCTTCTGAAACAGTCCACTTTGTATATATGAATCTGTTTTTCTCCAGATAACACAGAAAGTAAAACTATTAGAAACAGGTTCCCATATATTACTTTCTTGAGTACATAGAGAAATACTGATTTTCTGTGTCACCCATGTGGGGACTTTACTGATGTTTTTGGCCTCCCTTTCAAAAAAAAAAAAAAAGACAAAAAGAGGAAAAAGAAAATGTGTAAATTCACTCTGCCAAATAAAATCTTTAATTTCAATAGAAAAATGTAAGAGGCACATAGTTACTGTTAATAAGGCTGTCAGTACAAACCCCATTGCTGCAAGAGTTATGCCCAAGTGGTGGCTGTAAGCCCTGCAACACCTATGCTAGAGGGGTGTCTGGAGGTGGCCCCTGAAGGCACCAGCTTCACCTGCAGGTTGATGGTTCCCACAGTCATCCCACAGGTCTGGCGCAGCCTGTGTTTCAGGTGAGCCGGCTGCGCTTCACACTGTGATTCTCTCTACAGCCTGGCAGTCAAAGCCAGGTGCTGCAGACAGAGCTTTTAGGAAGGCATGCATTTGGGCAGCAGAGAGCTTCACTGGAGAACTGGGCACTGCAGGTGCTGCCCAAATGAGCTGGCAGCTGGTTCCCCATCTGCTGCAAGCGAGGACTCTTTTCCCCAGCACAAGCACAGTTGTAGCTTTTTATTTAAAAGAGGGGTTGCCATGCTATAATGGTATGAGTAGAATATTCTGAGTGAAGAATTCCATTTTTCTCTCCACAACTACCATTTGTTTGTCTGTGTGAGATCCCACTATGTGCCATCCATGAATGTTACAAGTTTTTGACTAATGCCACCTGTTTTGGTAGCTGTTGTGGCTGATGTGCCCCCATTTCTTCCCTCCTGTTACATAATCTCTGATGCACAGCTTCTCCCAGGTGCAGTCCCTGTTACTGGGGTTGTGAATAAGCTACTCATCACCAGAGGGGCAAGAAGCCTCCTTTGTTGGGAGCCCTGTTGTCCTGTTTCCAGTAACAACCACAGGGGTTTGTCTTCTCTCATAATTTCACACCCAAAACAGATGATTTTGTATTGCCTTCTGTTGTAACCAAAGAGTTTTGGTCATTCCATATGTTTTTGTCCCATTTCAGTCTGTTATAATGCAGAACAAGTTCTGAGGGTGCTGCCTGGTGTTTGCAATGGTTGGTTGTGCACTAGAATACTGTACAGACAGACAGTGATGCTGTACAGATGGACAGTGTTGAAGGCAGTATAAAAATGGTTTGGTGACAGTGCAACCTGGAGACTAGCTGCTCATTTAACAAAATAAAGTACAACAACCGCATTGGAACCAGTGGGAGCCATCTAGGTGAGGGATCAGGCAGGGGCAGCAGCACTGATGCCTTAGCAGATCAACCTTCAGTGAGGACATTTTAGAGCACTTTTAATAACTTTGCCAATAGTTTATGTTTCTATAAATAACAAAATAAGACTTTCTGACTGTAGGGAAGTGAACATCACTCTTAATCCCTGAGAAGATCTGCTCCTGGCAATTATTTGCCCACCTTCCTTCTGAAAGGAAGAGGGTTTACACCAAGATGCTTTGTACAAACACTGCTACTTTAAGTGTTCTTTACACACACTCTGGAGGAAGTCGTCTCTGGTACTCAGCTGGAAGGGTCATGGATGTAACTTCAGAGCTTTGGGAAGCAGAGCTGTTGTAAAGAAAGGAAAAATGTTGTTAAGCTGCAATCTGAAAAAAAAACCTCTGCTGGCAAACAGTTGAGCTATAATCCTTTATAAAATGCTAGCTAGATTTGCCATATTTTCATTTTCATGGGGCCAAACTGATCTGCTTGCTTCCCCAACTTAATTACTGCTGATTTTGGGATTAGAAATAAGATCTGATACCAGAAATCACTAGAGTTCTTTAAAGGTTTGTTTTTGCATGGATTTCAGGATTGTTTCTCTCTTCTGGTCATTTCTACTGTTTCGCTCTGCAGAAGTCCCTTCTGTTAGGCTTCAGGTTCTTCATCTTCCGCACTGAGGTTTTTCCTGAGTTTTCGCTGGTGATAACCACATCATTATTACTTCCCTGTACCTTGACCAAACAATCCTGGAGTGGTATAATTTTCTGTCTGAGGGGGACACAGATGGATTCCCACTCTTCCAGCTGTCCATCTGTGTTGCTTGCAGTGCTGGCCATGAGCCTGGTCTCCTGTGTTGATGTTGGGCATAGACAGTGGGAGTAGTTGGCACTCCTGCTCCCGATGCCACTGCACTCTTGGAGCCACTCAGACACTCCATGGTACTGATGGTTGATTTCAGGCTCAGAGGCCTGTGACATTAGGATACCCCATTGCTACTCCAAGTCTTTTTGAGAAAAAAATATGACAAATTTGAACTGTTATCTTTGACAAAGATGCTTTGTACATTCCAAAAAGCAGATAGTGTTTTTGTACATGCCATCAGAAATAATCACCTCTCACATGGCAAGTAATTTGGGTTTTCTCTTGACAATGTTATTCTTGTCGTTCATGTTTTTGTAGTTTACTGTCTTTAGAGCTAGCTTGAATGACTGAAGTTAAGATATTTTACAGGATCCTTCTGTAGGAAGCAGTCTGTCTTTAAGGCAACTTCTCAAGTATTCTCAGTGCCTTTTCTCTCCACAAAATTCAGTTTAAAAAAGCATAGGTAGCAAATTATATATCCACCATTCTTGTCAATGTGATGGCCCTAGGTCATGATGCTGAAAGGTTATCTCCTCAAATTATTGTTCTCCAGTAGTTATTTCTTTCAGAGCAGGCCTCTTGTATAGCTATTTGTTGAACTGTGTACCTACTGAATTAGTCAAAGACCTGGCTAAAACAATTTTTTTCTTTTCCTCTTTTCCCCCTCCCCCAAACTTGCTTTTGTTATGTATTGGCTTGCTAATCCTTGTGTTGAGCAGTATCAGACATCACCTTTCTTGGGGACACTTAGTCCACTCTTCCGCTTTCTTTGTCAAAGGGCTCCCTTAATAGGAGAAGTCAACAGGGAGGACAAAAGGGATTGAAAGTTGTATTTAATCGGGGTCAGAGAGGTGGTGTTCAGAGTGACGGGCCCACAGGCAGGCTGGCCTTTTATGCTTTCCGACGCAGATGGTCCCAAAGCATTCAGCTAAGTGAAGAGAAAGCTGCCCAGTGAAAGCTATTGTAGGGCAGCATCGTTACAGTTGAGAAGGGTTGCCAGGGGTAACTGGAGAGTATCACCAGTATCCTGTGATCACTAGTCTGTGCCATTGAAAACCTTAGACTGGGTATCGCTCTGGGTCCCTTGGCATCCTCATGATCCTGCATAGGCAGCAATATCTTATGCTACCTTTTAAAAATTTAATATAGTTATTTTTTACTTTGAGGCACATGAACTGTAAAATCATTAACATTTCTTAATTCAGAGTAGCCACCTTCTGCAGAATGTACAGCCACTTGCTTTAGAACATCTTGCTTTTCTTCCCCTGGGGAACAGTCTAATAATATTTGAACTTATTAAGATAACACTGTGTTTACATAAACTTAATTTTTAGAAATTTGTCTGAATGCAAGAATAGCTGAATTTGGAAAAAAAAAAAAAAAAGATAAAAGAGAGGTTATATGATTCAACACAAAAATAAAGCAAAAGCTTTGGAAACTGCCCAAAATAACTCAGGGGGATTGATACAGTACCTTATTTGGTCTAAAGAGAATGTATATGGTGGGAGGTGAAAGGTGCTTCTCGCAAAATAGCTGAATGCTCTTTTTCTCTATAAACAGGAACTCTGCTAATTTTTTTTGGTTGAAACCATAAATGCTCAAGATGGTCACTGTGCCTTCATTCTCATGTGAAGTGCTGTTCAAAAGCACAAATACGAGCTTGAACTTGAGCAAAATAAAGTGTGTGGAGGTCAGCACGGAAAACCAGATGGTGACCCAGCAGCCACCCGCTCACATGTGACGGGAGCAGGCTGGGACCATGCAGGCATGTCCCTGGGTGCGTGCACCAAGGGTGTGTCAGGGCTGGACTTGCGCTGTCCTGCCGAAGAAGGTGCTCCCCAGATAGTGCTGCAGCTCAACAAGCTGGGATTCAGTCCTGGGATTCACCTAGCATTGAGGAGCAGAGCCAGCTGTGCCTTCTGGTATTGGAGTGCAAAGACAGCTGTGCCACCTGGCACACCCAGCACATCTCCACTGCTGGGTGCTGCTGGGCCTGGGGCTCATCTGTTCTGCCAGGGGAATGATGGGCAGAAACAGGAGATGAAAGTCCAGCCTTTGCTTTGTCATTTATGTTTTCTCACAATCAGTCATTGTGAGAGCACCACCCCCTGCCGTGTGATGTCAAAGTGTCACAGCACTACGTTGATGTGATGTCAGTTGTTCAGGGAGTCTTCACACAAGTTACTGCACAGCTCTCAGTTTGGGAGGATATAAATGACAGTTTCACGTGCTTAAAATAGTTGATGGTTTGGTTTTAAAAGTAGCCATTTTGAAGATTTCAGCAGTTTTGTATGCTTTCAACAGCACAAATATTGACTATGATTAAGGAACTAATATTTTCCACTTGTTTGTATTTTCCACCAGCTGCAGGTCATCAAGATATTTCAATCTAAGCATTCACTTTGAAATAGGTAACAGTGATGGCATCTGTATGGACTTCAAATACCTACACATTTGTTTTTTTGTGGGGTTATATGAGTGGTGTTATGGGTTAAAGTACACAGACGAATCACATGTTATTTTTATTGTGGCACTGCAAGACCATAAGGAGAAGGAGGGTCTGCTGGATTTTAAAATGAGAGCAGGCTTCAAAGTCCAAGTATAATCTTCATTGTAATGAAACACAGAAATAATCAAGGCCTGAGGCAGGTATATAATTCAAAGAGCTTGTCATCGGAGACAATGGCAAAAAAAGGAAACGAGCGTTGCTACAACCCCTCAGATATGTTCTTTTCAAGTGACCAGTTAAATTATCATCTTGTTTATTTCCAAGAGGTGGAAACTCGTTGTGCTTGTTGTGTGCTCTCCTCTCAAATCAACAGTCAGTAGCTGGCCTGCTCCTTTTATGAGATTTTGAGTGTTGCTGCTGAGTGATGTAATTGTTTCATTAAAATAGTTTATTTGAATGCATTTGTGTTGAGTAGATGTCTTTCTACTTTCATACTATACTTCCATTTTTAAAAATAATTTGAAGAGTCATCCAGATTACCTTTCCCTTATACCTTCCTCTGCACTTGTGTTAAAAAAATAATAATGTGGTCATATTTTTCCTATTGCATTGTCAAGCAATTGATTTCATATGAACTATTGATTATATTGATTTCATAGGAGCAAGCTAAAGCACTTGTACAAATAATGCATTTAAACTATACTACCATCACATTTTTTTTTAATTAATATGTGATTTTCAAACTTGTGAAGCAGATGCAGAATATGTCTGAATTTAGTCATACTGTCTTCTCTGAAGCGTGGACTTAGAGTAAAAGGAGGGGCAAATTCCAGCGTCCCCACATTTCTTTATTGCTAATATATCAAAGACTTGAAATAAAATTATTTGAAGTTATTCTCAGCAGAGGTCCTAACTGCCTCCCAGAAGAGGTGATGTTTTAGTAGTTTCCTCCCTCTGACCTTGTGCTCATTTTGAGAGCTGAGTATGTGGGAAGAATATTGTCGATCTGTTTTTTTTGACTGATAATACAGATTTGGATTGTATTTTCTAAACTACATAGAAGCAGTCAAGCCAAACCTTGTGACAGTTGACAGCCATCAGGATGGGGTGCATGTGTAAAGTGGTCATAGCGCCCGGTCGCATACCTGTGGTGTGTTGGACTGTGTCATGTGCCTGTGCTGCCAGCATGTTTCTGTTAGTGATGTGCTGAACGGTGATTTCTCACCCTTGTTGTCAGTGTTGACCACAGTCTCACCCACAGGGAGTTTTTCCACCTTCCACGGCCATGGGTTCTTTTACGCTCAGGTGAAGACATCTGTGGCTTGATTCAGTACCAAACTCAACAGAGCTGCCAGCAAAGCAATTCAGTGCCACAGGCTTCTGGTGGTACCATGTCTGACAAACCCACCCCAAATTAGACCTGCCTGCTGTGGCTGTTACTCCACTGTGAAGATATGACAAATAAGGCAGGGGTGGTCTTTGTGAAGCCTCTTAAAACACCAGAACAGATAGTGGTCCAGTACCTCAGTGACCAGGCAGATGTGAGGTTAGACATGAGTCATCCATCTTCTGTCTTCTCCTTTAAAGCCTAGTTGGTCTTTTTAACATTGCACCGTAAATGCACATCTCCGTTCACAGATGTCTTTTGTAACACTTGCAGAGTATTTCCATTCCCTAGCACCTCTAGACTGTTTGAAATGGGACTGCTCTTCATGAGCTCTCTGTTGGCTCCTCTTCCTGGTGCGAAGTCTGTGCCCTGGTGAAGGGTTAAGGGCATACGATGTGCCATTTTACTGCCTTTCTTGTCTCCTTCCTCTGTGCTTACGGCCTGATAAAAGGCATTGGGCATTAGAGAGAGTGTGTGTATTATTTTTTTTAAAGTAGCAACAAGCTGCCACACTGCTCAGGAAATGTGGTTGGTTGCACATTTTAAATGAGGCATTGATGTATTTTTTCAGCAATAGGACTAGGGTTTTGTGGTTTTTTTTTTCTGAGTGTTGCTGTGTAGAAGCAGAAACCATTTGCATCCAGCCCTTTAATCACCAATTCAGAGTACCCTCGCTCTTGTCCAGGTGAAGGGGGTAAAACTGAATCAAAGATTTTAGCATTTATTGCCCTGACTTGCAATATGGAAAGTACATTCAATAAGTTTGCACAATGGAATCATAACTCTACATCAGTATAAGGGACTTTTACCTTAGGAGCGCAGGCTTACCTGATCAGATTATTCAGCCTTTATCAGAACATAATTACTTAAACAGAGCTTCAGATATGTTTGTGCTTCCTTGAATTAATACGAATGTTTCAGTCCACACACGGACTGAAACGTACATGGACTGAAACTAAGCTGAATTAAATAACTGCATATTTTAAAGACTAAA
>JANHGL010019297.1:0-24988 GCA_024611195.1 Ceyx melanurus | reverse complement strand
CAGGGGGGTTGGACTAGATGATCTTCTAGGTCCCTTCCAGCCCCTAATTTCTGTGATTCTGTGATTCTGTGATTCTGAGGAATGTGGCTTAATTCCAATACATTGCCATTGTTAAATGATTTATTGTAATGAGAGATATTATCTTCCCAGTTTTCTCACCAGGACAGGATTGTTCCCTGCAGCAAACTGTGGATTACAAAGTTAAAATAATGTAAGCCAAGACTGAGTATTTATCTCAGACCTGTTGCAGAAAGCAGCTCAAACAAATGTGTCTACTCTGTCCTACACTGAAATAAAACCTGACAAGTTTTGTTTTTCTTTGCTGGAATCAAGAAGGAAGTGACATCATAGAGGAGACCGTGCCTGATCATAGGCTGAGACAATACTGCAGTTCAGAAAGTCTGCTCAAGTCAATGGGAAGAGATATAAAATTAAACTTTGACAAGGCATTCAGCATTAGCTGTGCAAAAAAATCCCCTCCCAAAGATCATTCCATCCAAGAAAAGCTTGTGGGACATGTTTTGATGCTATGGATACAACCGTACATCCTGCAAGAGATGAGGCTGGTGGATGAGAGGTTGTCGAGTTGAGGGCAGCACAGAGCAACACACTCTGTGATCCACAGACAGGGGAACGGAAATGCTGTGATTGGCACTGCTGGGCAGCAGCCTGCAGACATCCCAGGAGTGTGCATGGGATGGATGAATTGGGCAGCAAATAGAGTCCTTTTTCAGAGGTCTTGTCACTATGTGCAACAGCAGCTTCACTAGAGACAGGCAGACTACCAGCCTGAAAAATGAGAGATATTAATTAAATTTAGGATGGATTTCAGTGCACAAGACAATGTATTGTCAGTAGTTGCAGTATTAATGTAAATAGACAGCAATAGATTTGGAAGGTGAACAGAAATAACCTGGGGTTTACAGCAGAGAGTTTATCCCTGGTAAAAGAACAGGAAAGCTAGAGGCTTGAATAAATGGACTAGAAAAGATCACCTTTATAATAAAAGGAAGGGTGCGTGCAGCAAGGTGAACACCAGGTTAGCTTGTTACTGTTTTGAGGGGATGAGAAAACATTTGCCTGAAACAAGGATAGAACTGGAAAAGCTGAGATGCCTGCTGCAAATATGATATGAAGGTAATAGATAAAGCCCTTCATTTACACACAGATGCCCTCCAAATCAAAATAAACACATATAAAATCCTTAAGATAAGAGTTGCTTATGAATACAGACTGAATAGTTTTTCCACCCTGGATGTATCCAGACGGTTTTGCAACAGACCTTAGCAAAGCAAAGCATGGGATTGCAAGATGTGTTTTCCTCAGACTGCTGCTGGGTCTGCATCTGGTACCAACCACAAGCCAAGGAAAGCAGACTCAGGTCAGTTCTGCGAGCTTTGCTACAGTGCCACTGTCCCTTACACATACTGAGCACATCTCCTCTGCAAGACACGTACATGCACATGATGCAGCACAGATGGTCACACACATATGTGATGGGTGAGCCATTCTGTAGCTAAAGGAACAGATAACCACTGGGCTCTGCTTTTTCCCCACTCAAGGGCAGAGGATCAGCTGTCTTTCATCTGTGCCACTACTGACTGTCAGGAAGTTTGCAGGAGCTTAATCAACTTTGGTTCGATTCAGCCAAATTTGCAAGAATGGTGACAATCCCACTATAGTTCCAAAGCTCTTAGCAGGGTCATTAGCAGATAACACAATCTTGTGGCTGCTAATTTATTAAGGAGCTTGGCCAAAACAATAAACACTACAAAAACAGGAAACAACAAAATGTTAAACAAGCATGTGGGTAGCTCTGGCTTGATGCATCCTGGGGGAGAAGCAAGGGGAACAAGCAGTTGCACCTTACAAGCTTCCCAAACCAGCAACCTGACAGGTGCAGCCTCCCCAAGATGGATGCAAGGAGTTTGAGAACTTAGAGTTGCTAATGAAACAGCTGCAAACCTGATACACTACAAAAATAAAAAGAATGCTCAAGAATGGCTTTAGACTTTGCCATTCTACACTCAAAGTCATGTTCAGAACTATGTTTGATGTTAGATGTATTTGTGGTCACCACAAAGGTGTGAGAATGCTGCTGGAGGCTTAGTGACAAAGGTCTAATCGTGACAGTAGTTGCCCAAGAACTTCAAAGCCTTTCAGATACGAGACCACTAAAATATTTGCTGTAATATACACAACCTGCTGCTTAAGCTTGCCTCAGTAATCAAGAAGGGAAAAGTGGCAAATGTAGTGCCAAATTCTGAATAGCGATTGAGGGGTTTAGGGGATGGCCATACCATGCCCATCAACCCAGAAAGAACTCCAGTATGGGTATGAAAAGCTGAATATATTTGTACAGAGTAAGATGACCTTAACCATCAACGGCCATAACATGCTTTTTGCCATTGCAGAAGGTGGAGGGAGCACATGGAGCTAGAACATATCTCTGCCCTTCTCCAAGGTGATAAAAGGTTTTTTTCAGTTACAAATGCACATTTGGCAAACTGAGAAAAGAACTGGTGAAGGAAGACATTTTCATGGAGCAAAGCCCAGAGCTAGACATTGAACATGTGAATTTCTTTTTTTAAACAATAACAACAACAAAACTGAAGCCAGTCTGAAATCTTGTCTCATTTCAGTAGTAAGATGATTGTCAGAACAGCAGCTCAAAACCTGAAGCTACGGAGAATGATTCAAGCTACTAGCATAGTGTTAATCCAGGTTCCAGAGAGAAGAGAAGAGGGGGGAAAGGGGGGTTGCAGGGTGGGGAGAAAAAGAAAACTTTAAAAAGTAGAAGAGAAAAATGCCTGAGATGTTGTTTAAACTACCAGAAAACCATTACGTATTGACATGTGCCTAAGTAATACTGAGTATATACTATTGACCACCTGATTAGGATAGTGGAATGAAAAACAACTGGAGGACTTTAAGAGGTTGCCAGGGGAGAAAATATAATGATAATGGGAGATATTAATTACCCCCATAAAGACTGGGTAGATGCCATATCAAAGAACGATGCAAAGACTGTATTTTTAGCTCTAATAAATGAACAATTCTCAGAATGACCACTCAGAGGAGCAAAGTGGAGGATGAACTCTTGATTTAGTCATAAGTAGTACACAGGAGGGAGTTTGAAATGTAACAGCAAACAGTCACTTTGCCATAACAAACACAATGTGCTCAAATCCATTATTACTGCAGGAAAGGAAAAAACAACAGAGTACACTGCAGTGCAATGTAACTTAAAAGGAAGACAAGTATATTCCCCTTCAAAAGGGTGTAAGTATAAAAGTCTGAAAAGTAATTAAGAAGAATTCAAAAAGAGCTGAAGAAAGGACAAAATGTTTACAAAGACATTGAGACCCTGTGTTTAAAGCTTTAAATATGCTGTCCCTCAAAACACACTAACAACAACAAAATAATCTTCTGGCACAGTGAAAAAGCTGAGCAACTAAGACATTTAGAAGTAAAAACACATCATTCAAAAAGTATAACTTATGGCCAAAGAAGAAGTATAGAAAGTCCAAAATTCTGCCAAGTTAAAGAAAAAACCCAAACCAAAACAGAAAATTACAACCCAACACATTTAGGCCAGCCAAAATAATTTTTGAACAGCAGCTTGCTAAAACATGAAGATTACTAATAAAAACATGTTTTACCCAGTAGGAGGAAATCTAAATGGACTCAGAGGCCCAGCAGTGAGCTTTCAGGGAAGAACAGTCAAGAAAAATGAACTTGACTGGAGGCTACTGTCACCAGACACATTTGTGCACATCCAAATGCTTTTTTTGCTCAGTATTGAGTATCTTGCACCCTGCTCCCAGGCAGCTGTGGTTTAACAGGGGCGGATGTATGTGTGATTTTTACTGAAGCTTGGGTCCAGGCTTGTAAATGCCTCACTCTGTTATGTGCCTTCCAGCAGGCTGAAGAAAATAATGCTGAAATAATAAGGTGATGACTGATGGTTTCAGACTGGAATTCAGCCCCTGTTAACTTACAGATATTTTATTAATAGATGACTCTGAAGTAAATATAGTCAAACGGGAAGCCCAGGGTCTAAGGAATTAGCCACTAGTCAAAGCACCACAAAAGAGAGAGCATGAAGACAAACTTGAGCCCAGGTTTTGTTCTGGGAGGGGTTACTACTTCACCAACCTTGCTCTCACATGGAGATGTTCAGAGATGTTAATAGAGATGGGGATTAGGAGAAAAGCTGTCCATAGCAGTAAGTAATGTTGGCTGCTACCACCTCTTTCCCTGGTTACTAAAGGCACTCCAGAGATCCTGTCCTGTTCTGAGCTATTCCTTTTATCCAGGCCATTAATAGCATTGCCTTCTCTGGAGTCTGCCTCCACCACCATATGGAGAACTCTGACTTACTCATTTTCCTCCAGTGGCAGCTACAGTTCACAAACAGATACATCTTGCAGGTCTCTTTGTTCATGTGAGAGTGTAGCACTCACCCTTGTCCATTGATGAAAATGGACCACTGTGGGGTCTAACTGTCCAGCAGCCAGGCTTCAAAGCCTGTAAAAACTCAAGCACAGTCTGAACAAGTTTCTCAGGCATTGCACCATGTGCTTCCCTAAAGGTTATGATCTTCTGCATACACTTAATTTGTTTTGGTTTTTTTTTTAACGAGTTTAGTATTTTGCCTACATGCTAAGCGCAACATTAGGTCTTGGAAGTTCTGATACACAGACATTGCCCAGTCTGCATATCTTCACTGCACCACACTGCAAATGTTCCATGTGCCCTTCATGAGACCATTGTTGGACTACAGATGTCTTGCTTGTCAGCCTTATCAGGATATTTGAATGGCACTGTCAAGCATGTCTGTTCTTGGGTTGCATGGCTAGAGCTGCTAAACTTCCTTTTCTAAGCCTGTGCAGCATTGCTCTAGTGAACAAATTATATTCAGGAATCCCTCTGCCCCCAGGTACTTGAAGGAGAACCTCTTATTTAGGGACAAATTCCAACTGTCTCTAGGTAACAGAGAAAGTATATTTTCTGCTGCTTCTCTACATACTTCCTGCCTCTAAAAATAAGCTATTTAAAGATGCAGTTTCCAATACTCACCAGTTCACCTGGGAAAAGAGCTTGTACGCAATACTGATAACATACACAGTTTAACAACCTTGTAACTCACTATTGACTAAGCCTTCTAGCTACACTCAATTTATCTTGTTTAGTATTTTCAGATGGACTTGGAAGTCTCCACTGAATTAAACTGGGAGGTATTACATCCATTTGTACTAGTAATGCAGTCTCCTAAGGTTCAGTTGTCATCTAACCAGAATTTTCTGAGTTTAAACTAGAAACACCATGTCCTTTATCTCCCTCACACATTCCCAGTACAAGTTCCTCTAAGATTTTGTGACAGTCTTTTGCCACTGATTTTGTAGTCTTCTCTCCAATTCGTACTACTTGCTGTGGTCACATCAGACAAGCCAGACCCTTAGGCATGCTGGCAATATGAGCCAGAGGATGGTGCACCCCAGCATGTGCTGTGACACTCATTGGAGCCAGGACATGTGCCTGGAAGGGAGCAGTGGAGATAAGTACACGTGGAATCTTTGCTAGGAGAGCCCAGTTGGTCAGCAGGGGCAGAGCAGGAAGTAGTGAGGCACTGCTATTAAACAGGTCGTTGTAAGGACATAAAAGGGGATGACTTGGATAAGATACATCCTGAGGAGGTGTGAGGATGGGTGGTAAAAAGGGCCCTGCACAGGTATTCTTGGCAGCTGGCTACAAACGTACCAGATGCAGCCTTGAGTATAAACTCTGTTGTTTCTAAGGCTACAAGAAGAATAAAGAGTAGAAATTGTGCAATTACAAGAGCCTTTAATTTCCCAGTGAATGCCAGGCAATAGACAGCACCAGAATAGCAGAGCTGAGGTATTCTCTGACAAGACAGAAAGCAAATTTCCTTATTGATTCATTATAATGTAGAACACAACATTATTTCAGACCTGTTTTTAGTGAAGGGTGAGATTGCTCTGTCAGTCAGGAAACAGACCTGCAGGGAGAGGCAGGGACCCAGCGTACACAGACCCTGCATGGAGGGAGTAGGGGAAGAGGACACACGAGACAGCTGTGATCAAATACTGAAAGTAGGCTTCACTCCTTTTCAGGAAAGGTGATTATAGGGACACAAGGTGCAATGAGATACCTAACACAACAGGAAAAGGGCAACAGAAATTATACTTACATGAGGCCACCGTTTTCTTAGACTAAGGCACTCAATTCAGAGTTAAGAAGAGAAGCTGCTACTGAAGGGAAAGATGAGTCCCAAGGTTGGTAAGGAGATACAGGACAGTCTGCCCAATCTGCATCAAAACCAAGCATGACCAGGCTCCAGGAAGCATATTAACCATCTCTCTCGGGAATAAATTCAGGTTACTAAACCCACTCGTAATTTCAGAAGAGCAAAGTGC
The DNA here is from genome assembly GCA_024611195.1 of Ceyx melanurus. NCBI lineage: Eukaryota > Metazoa > Chordata > Aves > Coraciiformes > Alcedinidae > Ceyx > Ceyx melanurus. The sequence continues at coordinate 18,548 of JANHGL010019297.1, read as the reverse complement.
AAGCTCCCAAAATGCAGAGGCAGCACAGAGCTGGAAGGGATAGCAAGTGCTGAGAGAAGTAGTTCCTCAGAGAGGAAGAAGGGGACCTTGACCTTGTCAAGGGATGGGGGAAGTAGGGTGAAATATAACAGCAGAAAGGGTAAACTCAGGCACTTGGGGATCAGCAGTAAGGAACGTTGGCTGTAAACTGATGAAATGGAGGCTCAAAAGGAATTAAAAAAAACTTCACTGAAGGATGAATGTGAAGCAGCAGTGTGATGCTTCTGTGAAAAAGGAATGGCATGATGCTAGGATGCATCAGACAAGTTATTTTTAGCAGACAGAAACATTATTGCCATTGCGCAAAGCATTGTGAGACTTCTTCCAGAACATTGATGTAGCTCTGCATACAGGAAGGATACATTTCCACTGCACAGAGAAAACCAATTTGTATACAGAGACAAACAAGCACCATCTGATGAAGGTCTAGAAGAGTTTGGCTTGTTCTGGCCAGACAGAAGCTGAGAGGACACAAGCGTATTTCCAAATAACCACTGAAAGAAAATAATAAATAAGAAAATGTTAAGAAACTATATAAGCTGTATAATAACAGCACAAAATAATGAATAAGTTTAGAGAGGATTCTTTTTTCACTTTTCCAAGTTCATGTTTTTCTTCTAGATCCCATGTAGGTTGTTTTTTTTTTCTTTCACAAATTCTATTCTATCACCAGGCTGCAGAATTGATGGTCCTTTAAGCTCCCTGCTCTCTTCCTGTGGCATGTTACTCCTCTCTCTTGCTGAGAGGGGTCAGGAAGCATGTGCAGCACCTGGTTTGTGGGGTGAGTGGAGCAGGCTTCCAGTTTAGAGGCACCAGCAGAACATCCATTGCACCTTTACCCACAAGTGCAGGGCACTTTACTGCAGTGTGACCCTGGAGGACTTCCCCAGTGTGAACACAAGTACACATGATAACTGTAAAAGCAGCTGTAAGGGAACATGGGAATTAACCCAGGGTCTCAGTTGTACCAGCATAGATTTAAAACACAAACTACTACTGGCTGATCTTCAGGGTTTGTTTGTAGGCAGGTGGCAATTTGAGATGAGGGATGTGTAAGAGAAGAGAAGGTGTAAGAGGGAGAGAGCTCCAAACCTGCAGGGTCTGCATGCTGTAGGGGGATAAGCATCTCTCTCCAACCTCAGGGCCTCCTCTGAGCCTGCATTTCTAGTGATCCCAGCACCAAATTCCCATGGTTCCCCTCTGCAGGTACACTGAAGCTGTGAGGCTCCCAGTGCAGGATGCCCAGGCATCAGAGGCACAGACACAACACAGCAACAACCTCTGTTTTGAGTAAGGACCTCTGAGCTCTGGAATGTGTGGAATAGATCTGAATATCAAGGACTGGTGGTCCCAAGGAAGGGAATGGGTGCAATTAGCAAGGAGCATTACATAGACAGGTTTGTGCCTGGCACCTGTTCCCATGGGGGTCCCTATCAGCCTTCTAGATGAGCTCATCTTAAGTCGGATCTCAAGTGTGAGCATCCTAAGTGTGGAAAAGCACACACGCCTCATGGTAATGCAGGTGCTCAGCACCTGGCAGCATCCAATTACAAGGTCCAAGAATAACCTTTCCTGAGGATAAGGGGCTCTGCTGGTGCTGGGGAAACATCAAGTTCTGCAAAGCAGTGGGGGGAAGTGCATGGAGCCTCCAGCCTCAGGCCAGGGGTGTGCAGGGAGTGCTGTCATCAGAGTCTCCTGCTGCCCCACTGCCTTTTGTACATGGGGTCCAAACAAGCTTATACATGGAGCACAGACCTCTCATATTCCAGGTTTTACCCATGATGAAAGATTACCTTGGATGCCCTTTTAACTGCTTCCTAGATTTGAGATCACATTCAGAACATACTAATGCAGGAAGGAATGAGAAGTGAAAGAAAGAAAAAATGTATGAAATCAGCATCAGTCCCTTGGAAGTTTGGTACAGCAGAAGGGTGCAGGCAGCAAGGCCTGGTGCAGGGAGGGTTGGGGACAAGCACAGTCAGCAGCAAGAAGTGAAGGGGAAAGGGTGCGAGTGCCTTGGAACGAAATCAAGTCAAAACCCCATCTCCACCTAGCGACCTCTCTGGAAAGTGCCTCTGTTTAGTCATGGGCCACTGCAGCTCAAGGCAGAGTCACACACACGAGGCAGCAAAGGATGCTGAAGGATCTTGTAGGAGGGAGGTTGGCTGCCCTACACTCACCATGTGCCTTGGGCAAGTGGATTGGCTTCCAAGAGGTTCTCGCCAGGAACTGGGGTCCCTAAAAAGCCCCAGATCTTCCCTCTTCCCTCACCTCTAGCATGGGAAACCACCATAGGTACCAGAGATGCCAGGAGGCAAAGGCTGTGCATGAGCTGCACCCTGGCCTCTTTCAAAGGGTGACTGTAAGGCAAGCAGGCTATTCTGGGCCAGTGATGCAGTCACCAGCAGGACTTACCTACTGGTATGTGCAGAGGAAAGCCATGGCTCTGCCTTCGGAGCTCTGGGTCCAAACTCCCAAACTGGGCTGTTTGCAGCACAGCAGGGTGGTCCAGCTGGCACAGGGTAGGCACATGGAGCTGCCTGCCATTGAGCAAGGGCTGTCTACTCACACAACTCCACAAGAGCCAAAGGCAGGCACACCCCACCTGCATCAGAGGATGCATACACTGTCCCCTGCTCCTACTACAGCTGCAGCCACCTCTGCAGCTGCTGCTGTACCTGCTGACTTTGAGGCTGAGCCAGGGATGGGCTCCAAGTGCTGCCCATCTCTGCTGTCTCCTGATCCTCTTCAAGGAGGATCTACCAGCACCCATACTTCCCAAAAGCCAGTTGTGAGCTGCTTCCCACTCTCCTGCTTCTTCCCAATGGTGTCTTTGCCACCAGGTGGGTGGAAGGAAAACACCTTTCTGTGACTCTCATCCCCTTCACAACAGACCTTAAATCAATAACCCCAGAACACAGGACCAGGTTACTGCTAACGGAAACCATTAAACTGTAACATGGGGGATAAAGCCAGCCTCTAATGCTTGAAAGATTTATAAAACACAACAGCAGGATGTAAATTCTTTTGGCAACACAAATACTTTTGCACCCTCTGCCTTTTTCCCTCATCCACAGGAGTCAGGAGAGGGAACCGTGTGCAGTCCAGCCCCAGGAACATGGTCTCACTCACACCATGGCCAGCAGCACGCACGTTTAGGACACTGCGACTCACCCGGCTGCCCAAACACACACAGCTCAGGTCCAAGGGATAGCACATCCCCAGGATTGTTCTGCCAGGGAACATCCCAAAGGCCCAGTTCCAGCTTCCAGTGACACTTCCAGTTCCTGCTTGCCTCCACAGCTGCAGCAGAGTTTCAAGGAAAGGCGGTGATGAAACTTTTAGACCACCTAAAGCAGTTGGAGAAACCAGCCCAGTTCTTGGGGACATGACCCCTTCATCAGATGTGAATCAGCCTGCAGCTTGCAGATGTTCTTGCAGCTGGTTGAACTGACAATCTCCCTGCAACTCTTGCTTGGATCCACATTCAGTGCTGCTGTGGCAGATCTGGGACTGGGGCGGTGCAAGTCAGCACTACAGTCGGCCCAGATGTCCTGGGCTGCACATGTGCTGTAGCAAAGGGGGTTTACACAGACTCCTCAAAAGGGACACTCACATTCTCCCTCCCCAAAAGCTCTGGCTTTCACTCCATCCACCTGCAGAACTTCCCTGGCAAGAGCTGCATTACTGATTAACAGCCCCCTGCCTGTCCTTCTCTCCCCCTACCCGATCCTGCTCACACCTTTGCCTGCAGCCACCTCCTTGGACCCTCCCCTGTGTAAAGTCCAGGCAGAAAAGGACAAGGTGGGAGCTTGTCCCATGGCTCACCCCACTGGCAGCCTCACCCCACCTCACATACCTGCGGTACTGTGGAGACCTCCCTGGGCCAAGCTACAGAGTGGCACAACTCACAGCAGCAGAATCCCCCTCCATCCAGAGGAGCAAAAGGGCACAAGTGAACTCCAGTTCCTGTGCTAATCCCATACTACAAGACTGCTACAGCAAACCTCAGGCATACCCAAAGGGTCTCAGAGGCCTGAGTATGAGTCAAGTGCCAGTATCAACATCAGCTGAGCTGAACCCCCCTGCCCTGCATCATACCCACTGGACACCCCACCCTGGGTTTATTGCTGCTATTCCCTTCCCTGCTCTCCTACTAAAGGAGTGGGCTCTGTCTCCATCAAGCAAGAGGGCTGGGGGCACTTTGACCAGCCTCATCCCCTTCAAGGCACTTTGAGGAGCCCTGGGAGGGTCTATCCTTTGCCCATCCCTTCCCTCTATGCTCCTCCAGCTCTGCAGAGCCCAGATGAGTAATTGCTGAATACCCCATCCCAGGGTGTGCCAACAAGGGACCAGTTCAGGTAGCACTGCACCCTGCCTAAACCTGAAGCTGGGATGATTGATGCCATCTCAGGGTTCCCAACCAGCACTGCCAGCTCAGCCCCACCCAGAACCCTGATCCTTGGAGCTGATCCAGCCCAGGAGCAGCCCAAGGCAGGGATGGATCTTCTCTGGCTGACAGCACAAGAGTGCAGTGCAGGGCCCCAGCACTTCTGTCTCAGTGTGAGGTGTGGCAAAGATGCTTGGCAGCAAGTAACATTCCCTTGGGGTCTGCCTAGGATTGCCCTTCTCCTCCATGAGCTGCAGTGCACTGTGGGGGCCTGGATGGGCAGCCTGTGTCCTCTCCCTGTCCACCTTACCTTTGCCAAGCACCATGCCACTGTGCTCTGCCCTCTGTGGATGCCTGTAACTTCTCTGCAGACACACTAACGCCCCTCCCCTGGGGACAACCAGAGATGAGATGTCAGACACCTCTCTCCTTCTGGCGAGCTGGAGCAAAACTAGCGAGGGGGCCAGGCACACAGAGTAACTGTGTATGCTGCCCTTGGAGCGGGCAAACCTCTGCCTGTGCTCCTGACAAAGACCCAAGCCCGCCATATCCCAAACAACAGCAGGGAGCCCCGGTGGAGGATCCTGCACTGCCCCTCCGTGGCCATCACTGGAGGTGCAGGTGGCCCCAACATCCAGCTGGGTCCCTCGGGGCTTGCTCCAGCAAAGCCCGAGAGATGGTTAGAGAGGTCTGCACTGCTTGTCCTCAAAGAGGTGTTCACCCTGTGCCAGGCCGTTTAGGGTCTGCCACAGACCCCCTCAGAGCAGTTCGGTCCAGACCAGTCCTGCCCCACTTTCCCCAAGCACCCCACTCCTGCACCCAGCCCCTGTCATGGGGCTAGACCAGGCACAGAGCCCCGGGGTCCTAAGGGGCACAGCCTGAGCCCACGCAAAGAAGCAGACAAGGCAATGCTGCTTTTTGGGCATCCACATTTATTACATGGCTGGGGCAAGCCCTGGGCTGCCCCTTGCCTGGGCCCCTCCAGCTGAAGGCAAATGACCCGTCCTCCTTAAATATTGGTTATAAAACAAATTTCTTTTTTTCCTTTTTCTTTTTCTTAAAAACTCCATCTCTCTCCATACTTTTTTGTCTTTTGTGTTTGAGTATAAAAGTGGGGGCGGGTGCTCCGCCTTGCCTGCTGCTACCTCCGCAGGCTGCGCTGTGCCTGCCGCAGCAGCGTGTCGAAGTCCACGGAGTCAAACTTGCTTTTGACAGGGGCTGGGTCGAAATCCTCCCGGTTTGAGTCTGGAAGACACAGGAAAGGCTGCCTTAAGCCATGGGGACACTGTCTCTGTTCCAGCCATCCCCACAGCAACTCCACCCCATCTCACTTCCAATGCCAACCTCTAGACCCAGTGCTGGGCTGATGGAAGGGTCCAGAAATAGCCTTCATAACAGTGTTGGGGGGATAAGAAGCCAGCATATCTCCCCAGGGCAGGGCTATCCGTGGACATGGTCCTGCACAGTCAAGTCTGACTGACCTCAGGGATGGGGACCCCTACACCTCTGGGAGGGGTAGAGGGCCCAAGGTACCACTACCCAAACTGGGGTCTGCACGACTCACCCAGGTCAGCATAGTTCCTCCTGCAGAACTGCCGGCGGCCACCAAAGCACAAGTCAAAAGGCTGCTCATCTGGGCGCCGCAGCTTGTGCCCACTCTCGATGGCAGCAAAGGCTTCCTCGGCATAGCGATAGGTGACAAAGCCATAGTTGTCCCTGGAGTCGAAGAAGAAGGAAGGAGATCAGCAACAACACAGTTTGTCCCTCTTTGGTCTGCACCATCCCCTTCAGGAATGGGAAAAGGGCTAAGAGAAGCCATCCCTGGGAAAGGGCTGCCCCACATCCCTGCAACTCTTACCCCTCAGAGCGGAAGTGCAGGGTGCACTCCTCGATGTCCCCGAACACAGAGAAGCGGTGCCGCAGCTCTGACCGTGTCATCCTGCTGGGTATCTTGCCAATAAACACCACTCTCCGCTCCTCCTGCAGGCAGGGATGCACCGTCCCATCAGATGGCAACAGGGTGGACTCAGCATCTCCGGTGAACAGGACCCCTTGCACAGAGCACCCTCCCTGCATTGCCACCCACCACACCATGCCCTGGCCAGAGCCTCCCAGCAGTGCTGCCTGTGAGGCTACAACCCCATGCCTTTTCAAAGTGATGGAGGGGCTGGGGACCTCCAAAACTCCAGCCCCAACTTCCCAGCCCTCCAGCACTCACTATTGCACGTTCCTTCTGGAGGATCCTCTGCCTTTGGTAGTGGTCTTGTGCATCGTAACTGTATCTGGCAGGGCAGAAACCAGATGCGTGAGATACAGAAGCACGGCTGGGGCCAGAAGAGAGTGACACAGGGGAGATACTGAATTTGTGGGTCCACGCCTGTGCAGGACCCAGGAAGCCAGATGAGCTGGTGGAGCTCACATCCCTACAGGGTGGCCACACTCACCTTCTCTGCCTGTTACTCCTCCTGCAGGGTGAGGGGGAGCGGGACTGGCTGCGTGATGTGGACCTGGACGAGTAGGAGGATGCTGATGATGAGGATAAGGACCTGTCCTGGGACCTGCCACATGAACCACAGCTGGAGCGGGAGGAGGAGCTGTGAGAGCATCTTGAGCGGTATCTGGGGAAGGAGAGACAAAGATCAGTGCCAAGGCCTTCCCATGCCCAGCGCCACAAGGCTCCAGTGAACAAAAAGACCATCATCCCCAAGGTACCCAGCAGGACCCATCTCTAGGGTAAGCTGAGCTATGGAAATCTCTGTTCAAGTTTGCCAGGGTAGCAATGACGCTACAGGGATGTTGCTTCACTTGGCTCCAAACACCACAGCAAAAAGGAGGCAGGCAACAGGCACAGCCTCTGAAGAGCAAGGAACTGTCACAGGAGACCCATGCAGCACATGGCTATGACTGGGCAAGGGCCCGGGGCTGCTGTGCTGAGCCCCATGCGGTGTGCAGGATGATGCTGGAGCCATCACACCCACACTGCACTCAGCATCCATGCAAATGGAGACTGTACAAGCCTCCAACCATACCAAGGCCATGACATGCACTAGGGCTGGGCTTCTGTGCCCACAGCATGCTACCCACAAGAGCTTCTCTGGCAGGTCCAGGCAAAACTTAAAAGTAGAAGGACTGAAACCTCTCTAGGATCAAACTGTGCTGCTCCCAGCCAGTGGCAGGGTCATCTCTGAACATGCTGCTCCATGAGTGGTCCCTACCACATGCAAACCCAGGCCCCAAGCAGGGCATGCTGCCTGGTACTGCCACATATTCTCCTGGAGGAGATCAGATCAGGATGGCTTTTCCAGCCAGCTGCATTTGCTGGAAAGCCAAGCCAGGCAGGTCAAGTCCCTAAAGTGCACATCCCCGAGCTGCAGCACTATACATGTGCCCTTTCTAGCTCCAGCCTCCACACCTATTGACCACCAATGCAGAGGCCTTGGTTGGACAAGGCCTTCATGCCCAGTGACCTAGGATGTCTTCAGAATGGGCTGAACACCCAGGGAAGGGCATAGGAGGGATCCGTTGTCAGCTCCAGTGCCTCCCACCCAGCTGGACAGGATGTATATCCCTCAGAAGAACAAGGACTCCAAAAGAAACATGACCCACAGAGCCACCCTACTTTCCTACGCAGCCACCTCAATAAGGAGTGTGAGGAGCTTGAGGCAGCTGAGCCAGAGGGGTTTCCCTCTGCTCACCTCCAGCAGCTCCCTGTGGCTCCTCTCATTTCTACATCTAGGGCTGCACCAGCCCCACAGCACAAACACCAACTCTTATAGTAATACCCCAGAAAAAGCATCCAAAAGACAAGGTGCAGCCAAGGACTCGTACCACGGTATTCTGGGGTAAGGAAGCCTGGCTCAGCAGTGGCTTTGCAGACACACCTGCCCAGATGTGGAGTTCAGCCAGACACCCACTTGGCAGGGTGTTGCAGCAGCTCCCCTGGTCTCTGTAAGCCAGGCACCCCTTCAGAAGGGCCACAAGGACAAAAAGATCAAATACAGACATTAAGCAGGTCCATAGAGAGGTGTCTGTGTGCCCTCACGGAAGACCAGCCACCACAGAATTGCCTAAAAGAGCAAGCAGACCAGCCACCACTTACCTTCGCCAGCGCTTGGGTGGCGGGGAGAGTGATTGGGACCGGGATCGGGAAGACAAGGATGAAGATGAGGACTCACTAGCTCCATCTGAACTGGAGCTGAAAGAGCGACTAGCACGGCTCCGGCCAGCCCTCCAGCTGCCAGCAGAGGGACTGGGGGAGTCCCTGGATCTCCGGTAGCAGCGCAGGGACCTCTTGGAAGCAGCACGGTTGGGCTGGGCACTGGGAGTCCGCATCTCCTGGTCCCGGCAAGGAGATGCAGCTGGAGACAGAAGCACGGAGGTGGGAGGGCTGCTGCACTCAGTGGTGGCTTTGTTAGGGACGCTAGTCCGATAATCCAGGGGGGCTAGGCAGGCTGAGCCCAGGGGCTCCTGGCTGGGCCTCATAGTGGTGGAGGGGGCTGGCAGGGTGGGCTTGGGCTGGTCAAGAGTCCATTTGGTTAAGGAGGAAATGGGTTTGATAGTGATATCCCGGTGGTGTTTGACATTCCAGCGGGAGCCACCCTCGGCAGGGGGCTGCATGCCAGGGCTCTCCAGCTGCACTGTGCCTGGGATGCAGTAGTCATGGTCTCCAGAACAGACGTGGATGGGGGCTGAGCTGGTGGGGACTGGCACTAGACTTTTTCCCTGGAGTTTGCCTGGGAGCAGCGGCTTGGCTTTCACCAGCTTGACTGTCTTCTGGGGCCCTTCCTGGGGTGTGAATCCAGATGACTTGGCCTTGGCCAGCAGCGAGACAGCGGGCAATGGCTTCCAGAGCTGATGAGGGGGTGTCGCTGGGGGGGTGAGACCTGTGAAAGAACAGGAGGGCTTTCAAGAGCAGCCCATTTCCGAAGCCCACCTGGCTGGGGCTCCCTCCTAGCCCAGCTCTCCTCAAGCCCTGGGGTCTCCCCCAACTCCACAACAGTGCCTGCCAGGACACAGTAGGATCCCCTGCCTTGCCCTGGGCGTTACCTGCCACGTTGGCCAGCTCAGAGGCATGCAGGCTGTCCAAGGGCTTCCTGTCTTGCTGGGTCTCGGGTCTGAGAAGTGGAAAGGAGCTTTGTCAAATGCAGTAGCCAGAGCCCAGCTTTGATACCAAAGCACCAGCTTTGGTACCCACCTGAGCTGCCCCACAGGCTGGAATCTGAGAGCTGCAAGGATGGAACTTGCACAGCCTGGTCATGCCCACCACTGCCTCCTCCGATTTTTTACCCTCAGTAGCAGCTCTGGCCCCCAGCCCAATAAGGACCTCAGTCCCTCCGGGGCTGGTGGACACAGCCCTCAGCACAGTTTGGATCCTGCCAGGACTCTGCCAGGCTCCACACTGGGGCACCAGCTGCTGAGGTCTTGGTACTCACCCCGAGCTCCCTGCCAGCTGCTTGTCCTCAGGGGGCTGCACAGGAGCTTCTTCCTTCTTGACTGAAAAGAGAGCAGGCAGGTGAGGGTGCCGAAAGGCTGGGGCTGAAGGGCAGGGGATGGACCCTGCACATGGAGGGGAGCACAGAGCACCCCTGGCACAGACAGGGAGAAGTTTCACAGTGCCCCATGCCCAGCTGCCTGCAGAGAGGAGCTGCATATCCTCTTCCTTCTTGGGCTCTTCACTACCCCCTGGACCACCCTGGGGACACATGCAGCCACTCTCAAAGGCCTGGAAGGAGATGAGGGCACACCACACCCATGGGACAAGGCATCCAGGTAGAGTTACACCAGCCTGCATGCAGCAATATCCTGATCCCCCACTCCCATCCCACCCCAGGGAGGCCAGTGTGGCAGGGAAGGAGGGAGCCCCACAGGGGACGACATGCCGCATCCGCACCTTCAGACTTTTCAAACTGCTCCAGCAGGCTGGACAGGTCGGTAGCTTCAATCCCTGGGCCAGAGAGAGAGCACAGCAAGCCAGGTCAGCCAAAACCCTCCTGGCAACACAGGGATGTACCCCAGTCCCATCCTCCCCCTGCATCCTCCTCCCTGGGTGACAGGGAGAACACTGGGGATGAGGCAGCAACAGAGCCTGCAGCATCTCCCTGTCTCCCACAGCAAGGACAGGAGCACCCAGCTCTGCAGTCCCAGGAGGGACCAGTTTGGTCACAGCCAGCCCAGACCATCCACTGGAGGCAACAACCTGGCAGAGTGCTGTGAGGACACTGTAAGCCCATGGGCGCAGCTTTGCCACCCTCATCCCCAGAAGTGCCAAGAACTGGTCTCACTACCATGGCTGCTGGCAGCACCTGCCAGCTGGCAACATTCAACCCCATAGCCCAGAGCCCCCCTGCTCACCAATCTCGCTGATGAAGGCTTGCACGATGTCCTTGCTGCTGTCGCTGGGCCGTGCTGGGCTGAGGAGCGGCTGGTGCCTCCATGGCCGCGCAGCAGCTGCCTTGGTGATCAGGCTGCTCTCTCGACTTGCTTTTGGTGGTGGTGCCACAGGCTGGGAGGTGGATTTTTGGCCAGGCAGGTCCTGCCCAACAACTGCCTTGGGCTCCGGCAGGGCTTTCTCCACTGCGCCCTTGCCTTGCTCTGCAGCCTCCTCCGTGGGGCAGGTGTCAGGGGCCTCCCCAACAGGACCAGTGACAGGAGACATTTCCACAGGGACACAGATAGAAGCTGGGGGGGCCTTTGCAAGCTGGGTAAGAGTTGAAGCCACAGGCTCCTCCAGAGTAGGGGCAGCCTGGGGGGCTGCCATATGCTGAGCTGGAGCTGCAGGAAGGACCCCACTGGGCTGGGCAGCAGCACCTGAGGGGGCGGACAAGGGCTGGGCAGGGGCTGGGGCCAGAAGGGCCTTGGGCAAAGAGCTCTCCCCTGCCAGCCGTGCCTGCCTCCTGGGGTCTGACACTCTGCTGACCACTGGTCTGGCTGGGCCACCTGCAGCACCCATGTCACTGGATGGCATACTAGGTGGCTGTGTGGGGAAGGCCAGTGGCTCTGGGCAGCTGAGCACAGTGGCAGAGGGAGGCTGTCCATGCAGGACGGCTGTGCTAGGGTGGCTGCCAGATGGAAAGGTGGCAGCGCCCTGAAGTGCCACTCCAGCGTCCCCATATGGCAGGGGAGGCACTGGAGGCGGAATGGGGATTCCTGGCCAGTAGGATGGTGGCAGCCATCCTACTGGGGCATAGGGGCCACCAGGGCCAAATGGAGGTGGGGGTGGCACAGGTGGTGGGGGCCAGGCCATGGCCGGAGGTGGGAGGCCAGGCACCATGTGAAAAGTACTGGAGGAGCCAGCACCGGGTGGCGGGGGCAAACCATGGCAGCCCATAGGCTGTGGGCTAAAGCAGGGCCAGGAAGGCACTGGTGGGTAGAGGGCATAAGCACCAGCAGAGGTTGGCAGCATCCTGGTGGGGGCCACCCCAGTGGCTGGGGGCACATTTGGTGCAACAAAAGGCATTGGTGTTGATTGGGGTGGTGGAGCCGTGGCAGGTGTCTGAGCAAAAGCCAGAGCAGCGGCAGCTTTGCCAGCAGAAGGTAGGGCAGCGGGGCTGGTGGCCGGGCAATTCTGAGCACCAGCTGCCTCAGTGGCAGGGTGCATGGGCAACACCAGACAGGGGATCTCTGCCAGCTCTGTTGGAGGCTCAGGGATGCTGGGCCATTTGCTGGCTGCTTGCTTCTCACCATCCTTCTTGCGGCTCGGACTGGGCTGCCGGTGCAGCATGCGGATGCGGTACTCCCGCAGGCTCAGCGCCTTGGGCTTGGCTTCTCTGGGCAGGCCCTCACTCAGCTCTGCTGCCAGCAGGCTCTGGGGGGCCTCCAGCTCCACATCTTGCTCAGGGAGTGAAGCAGTTGCCTCCGAGACTCCGCTGCCCTGTCCAGCAGCCAGCTGTGCATCTTCCCCACCTCCAGCCTGGTCCCCCATGTTGGGACATTTAGCTTCTGGCTGTTCCTCCACGCTTGCTGTGGACTTCTCCAGAGACACAACAGTCTTAGCCTTCTCTGAGGCCACACTGACCACTTCTGTTGCTGGCTCCTTCTGCTGCTCCTGCTGCACATTCTCAAGTGGGAAGACCCCCACCATGCTCTGGGGCCTGCCCCGGGGCCGTGGTGCCTGCTCAGTGTGCAGCTCCATCTGCCCCTCTTTCCGGGCTCGCTCCAGCTGCTGCGCCAGGAAGTCAGAGACCTGGACAGAGGGACACGCTGCCCGCCGCCGGCTGGTGGGTGGCTGGCCCAGAGGCTGCCCAGAGCCAGCTGAACGGAGCTGCTGAGCCACACAGTCCCTGCCTGACCTGGCCTGCTCGTTTTGGTCCTCCTCCACTTTCTTTTTCCTACTCTTCCTTGCCCTCTCACGGCCACGTCCCTTCTCAGAGCCCTTGCGTTTGCCAACCACTGAGGCCTCCCTGTTGCGCTGAGAGCTGCTGTCAGGGCTCCAGGCTCTAGCTGCTGCTGTCTCCAGTGGGCACGTGCTCTCTGAAGTAGTGCAGGAAGGCTCCTTCCCAGGCAGTTTCTCCTCTTTCTTCTCCATTGTGTTTTCCTGGGCTGAAGCCACTGGCAGCTCCTCTTGATCCTCTGGGACTGATTCCCCACTGCCCTTCTCTGCTCCCAGGAGCTGGGGCTCCAAGCCAGGGAAGCTGGGAGCCAAGGGCTGAAGGACCACAGGGATCTCCATGCTCTCTCCCTCACCAGGCACAATTTCCAGCAGGACAGGACCATTCAGGAGCTCCTTGGCCACAGGCTCAGTCTCGGGGTCCAGGCACACAGTGAAGGTGGGCAGGCAGTATGGGTGCATGGACTTCACCAGCTCGCTCAGGGACACGTCCCCTGTGTTGATGATGCAGGGGTCTTCATGCTCCTCTAGCGTCTCCCCGGCCCTGCTCACACAAAACTCCCCAGCCTCCAAGCTGCTGTCTAGCTCTGGGCTGAAGGCAGCCTCCTCCTCCTCTTCCTCCCCATCACTGCGCTGAAGTGGGGGCTGCTCTCGGGCCCAGTGCCGGCCCACCTTCCTCTCCACCCTTGGGGTGCTACAGGCTTGTTTTTTTGGCAGCACTGGATCCTCAAGGTTGTGAGTGGCACGGTCCCAAGCCAGGTCTGTATCGGTCTGGGAAGGGGAACCAGAGTGAGTGTCAGCTCCTGGGCTTTCACCAGAACCCCTCACCAGGCTCAGCCACCTGGGGGTCTGCAGCAAAACCCCTGGGCAGACATAAAGCTGTAACATGTCTGACCTTCCCAGTAAGGCACAACAGTGATGGAAATGCCTCCCCCTGACAAGGGCACTTGTAACATTCCCAGTCCCACAGAGCCCACCAACTGGGAAAGGTCCTGCTCACACTGCCACCAGTACCCTGAGAAAGGATTGCTTCTGGGAGAGGACACCTGTGCCAGGTGGGAAGGCAGGGGCTGGGGGGCAGCTGCAGGGACACAGTTACACCAGCACCACGCTGACACTGCTTCAGCTTCCCCTACTCAACTGCTCACCTTCCCAAGCACAGAAGCACTGCTGCTGCAGCTGCTGAGAGGCCTGAGAGCCTTGGGCTGCTCCAGGGCAGGGCTCTCGCACTCCAGAGATGGACGGGATAAGCTGAGAAACTTCTGAAACTGGAAACGAGACAGACAGAGGGTGAGGCAACAACATGGCCACCTCTGGCCCCACAAAAGCTACACATGTCACCCTGCAGAGCCTAGAAGCAAACTCAGCCCTGTTCCACCCATGACACAGGCAGCCCCAGCTGGCTGAGCAAATGGGGACATGCTGCTCCCCAGAGCCTCTGGCACATATCTGGCTATACATCAAGACCCAAGGTGAAGGCAGGGACCCCTAAGCCCACACCAGAGCCCCGAGTGTCCAATGCTGACACAGCTCTTCTCCGGCACTGCTGGTGATAGGGATCATCACAGAGCACTGGGGACCAGGATCCCACCACCTCAGGGCACCCTCATTCCAGGGTCTGGCAGAGCATCCTCCCACCCATTGCACTGGCTCTGCCTTGCGACTCACCGAGGGATTCTCCCGCTCCCGAGGTGAGGTCAGCAGCTCTGCATCCATGATGGTGTCAAAGGGCGACAGGGTCTCATCATCTGTGCTGTCCAGGATCTCAGTGATGGCAGTCAGCAGGGACAGCTCATTCTGTGCATCCAGGCAGGCCTTGCTCTGCTGCAAGGGCAGGGTCAGTCTCAGAAGGTGGTGGGGCACGGTCACAGCCACTGGTCATAGGGGACACTGCCACCACCCCCATCCATGGCACAGCCTAGAGCCAGCCCAGCCACCACTTCCCACACCCATGTGTGGGCTCCCACCTCACTCAGAGAGAGGTCCTCGATGATGGAAATCACAGAGGAGTCGAGATAGTTCTGCACTGTCCCCAGGATCTCTTCAGCCTCCAAGATGGTTTCTGCATCCAGTGACGTTAAGTTGAGGTCATCTTCCTCAAGGGAAAAGCACTGTCAAGGAGCACAGGTAGCCAGGTAAACACTTTGCAAAACACCACAAACAGTGCTGCTCTCCTCAGCAGTGCACACAGGCTCCTGACAGCCTGTGCTGCAAACCGTGGCTGAGCTCACTGCTGCATCCCCAAGCACACCAGGAAAGCAGACGGGACATGGCTGTGCCACAGGTCACCGCATGGCACAGGGAACTTTTTTTTTGGGGGGGAGGTTTAGGCCCATCCACTCTGCTGCACAGAGGCCCGTGCTGCTTCCAGCCCGAGGCCCTTCTGATTACCAGGGACACCTTCACACTGAAAACTCCTGCCTGATTCACCCCACAGCTGCTTGGCTGGGAAAGAGAAACTGAAAAACCCCAGCAGTGCCCAATGCTGTGCAGCCCTCCTGCTGGACAGGGAGGGGAGAGGCTGGCTCCCCCCACCCCACCGTCACGTGCTCCTCTGGCTCCAGCTGTTGGCACTTCAGATAAACCCCAAAACGATACGAAATTCATAACAAAAGCTCAGGAGTCAGCAAGAGGGATGCAGCCAGGCTGCCACTGCTGAGGCCCTACCCCGACACCTCTGCCGCAAGCTACAAGAGGACATGGGCTGTGCTTGCAAGCCAGGGCCAAAGTGGCTTTCTTACTCTTCTTCCTTCAAATGCCCAGCCCTAGCCCCTTTTCAGTCCCCCAGCCAGCTCTAGGGATGTTTGGATAACACCAAATAACTCTAGAAAGGTCTTTGCACCGCACTCAATGGTGCTGTGCAGACCAGCACTCAGGGCGGCCAGGAAAAGCAAGATGCCAGGCGAGGGCAGGGGCTGCAGGCGCTGGACATGGAGCAGCAGGGCACGCAGTGTCAAGACAAGATGTGAATCCCTGTTTACAGATGGGCTTAGACAGAGATAAGGCAGGCAGGGAAGATAAAGGCATCAAGTACGGAGCCCTGGGAGAGCACACCTTGCTCCCAAATCTGGCAGGGAGCAGGTAAGGAGACGTCCTCTCCCTGGAGCAGCACAGGGACAATCCGTCCAGATCTTGGGGGATGTGCATCTGATGTAGCTCAGAAGCGCTTTATGTTGGGACTGCAGCTTGCACAGCCTGAGCCCACGAAGGACAAAATGTCCCTCGCCTCTGTGCAAGACTTGCCTGAACTTTGAAATCCTCTTCTGGCAAGAGGGAAGCAGCTCCAGAGTAGGTGTTCCACTAAAGAAGTGTTGTCTATTGGCAGCTCCAAAGACACATGCCCAAACCCCCAGTCCCTGGGGCTCTTCAGAGACTTGCTCACACCACAGAGAGCAGATATCTCTGGCTGGAGCGCATCTCCAGAGCATGGGCATCCCAGGGTCAGGCTGGGAGTCAAAGCCAGGATCCCCACAGCACTGCCCTGCACCCACCCATCCCAAATCACCCCACCCCCAAAAGGCTTGAGCCTGAGGTAGTATGGGGCTCTGCAGGTGACTCAGCAGCACAGGCCACCCTCTCTGAGGGCTCTTCACCTGGAAGCAGAGCCTACTAGTGACACCAGGACACTGTTCCACCCTAGCGCAGAGCAGTTCTACTGCTCAACATCCCCAGTCCCCTCCCTCGCCCGGCGCTGGCTGCTGGTCAGAACCCAGTGCAGAGCCCCACTGGCAGCCGTCGACGGTGCAGCCTGGCTGCGATTCCCAGCCAGTCCTCCCGGAGATACTGGGAGGAGCAGGGAAGCACATCCAGGCTCACACGCCCAGCCCTTGCAAGCGCCAGTTGTGCAGCCCTGAGTCAGCGGTGACCGGCAGGCAGAGCCACCCGGGCCGCAGGAGGAGCCAGCGGGAGGGATCTCGTGGAGCATCAGCAGCCCAGGGACATGAGGGCCATCTCGATGCCACCTGGCAAGGGGGCCCGGAGATGCCCCCAGGGTTGCATAGCCCTGCCATTCTTGCCACAGGGCTAGCTCTCCCAAAAGGTAAACACCTAATAAGAGGCTTCCAGATCTAACTAGCGCTGGACATTTGGAGGGAGGAAAGTAAAATCCTCCCACTCAATCAGCCTCTTCCTGTGGCTCCTGCCCACAGCCCAGAAGCAAGGGCGGGCGATCTCCCAAGCCCTCCTTGACTCAGCGCCTTGCAACAAGGAGTCCCACAGCCATGAATCATTGGCCAAGGAGGCTACACTCCTCCAGGACTCCCTTTGATCTACCTGGGATCAGGCACTTCCTTCAGCACTCCCAGCTTGTGCACTGGTGCAGGGTTCCAAACCAGCGTCCCCTGCTCCTGTGCCCCTACCTACTCTTCCCCCTACCAGAGACTCATGCCCCCTCCCAGCTCAAGGGGGACACCCTCCAAGCTTTCTATGTCCGCTTTGGACACAGTAGAGAAGAGGCCACAGGTCGTGGGGATGCTAAAGGCTAGGCTTGATCTGGGGCCTCACCATGCCCAAGCAGTCAGGGAGAAGGGAGGGTACCTGCAGCCCTAGAGGAAGCTTCAGGCACAGAGGGTGTGAGACAACAGCCTGAGATGGAGATGCTCTGAGCATGGCCAGCAGCTCCTGTGGCACCCAAACAGAGCAGGAGACGCTGCTGCGGTACCCAGGAGGCACAGCTGAGGCCTCTGCAGGCAGCTGCTCACCTGAGCCATGCTGGTGACACGTGTGCCCGGCGTGCAGTGCCTGGGCTACGCCCCAAGCAGCAAGCAGTGGCTGTTCTTGCTGTGTTGGCTGCCAAGGCAGCTCTCACCTGGCCCGAGCTGCCGACCAGAGCTGGGGGTGAGCCTGAGGCAATGGGGTGCTCCAGCCAGCGCAGCAGCAGATGCTCCATGGGTTCCTCAGCTGCTTTCGAGAAGCATCAGCTAGGAACACACCTCTCTGCCCCAGACTCAGACAGCTCCGTCCACACGAGGGAGAGGCAAGACGGGCTCAGCATTCCCCTGTCATGCAGTGAGAAGCCTGCCCCCAGGGCAGCCCTCTGGACAGACAGGAACACCAAGGAAGGGATAGATGTATGGGGCTCCCCAAAATCCCAACTGGTGCACAGCACAGGTGCCCCTAGGTCCTCTCCAAGGGTGCTGCACACCCGTGCTTCCCAGCCAGGCAACAACGCACCCACAACCCAGCATCTCAACCCAGCAAGGGCAGGGTCCTGCCGGTGACCTGACACCAGGGGCCAATAACACTGACGGTGGCAAAGGCGCTGCGTACCGGCGACAGCACAGCACCCATCTCTGTCTCGGAGCGAGAAACGTTTTTAGCGCAATAATCCGCCTCTTCCGCCAGGATAAGTTCTCGCTGCAGCTCGGGGAATCTCCTCCGTCGCGGAGCGAGCCGGAGCACCCCGTATCCTCTCCAGGGGCTCCCCCCAGCGAAACCGAGGGATGTCGTGGTCCCAACTGCGCCTCCACCCGCGTCCGCGGCTGGAGGTGGCAGAGGGGGACGCCGGGATGGAAGGATATGAGGGGGGACCCCGGTCGCCGTGCACCAGGCCACCGCTCCCCAGTGGCTAGGGGTCACCGCGCACGGGGGGCGCAGAGACCCCGGCCCTAGCGGGTCCTGGGACCGTGCCGCGGTTCCCCGCCCGCCCCAATGCCGCGACAGCCCCATTCTACTGGGAGAACACTGGGCAACCCGCTCAGCCTGCGGGATAGGTGCCCCCGGCACATACAAGGCCCCCAGCCCGCCGCCGGCGCGGCAGGCCCGCTCCCGGCACACGTGGGTCCGCCGCGGGAG
>JANHGL010019296.1:18520-41149 GCA_024611195.1 Ceyx melanurus | reverse complement strand
CTGGATCTGTTCCTGGGTGACTTGGTCTAGGTGCCCCTGCTCTGGCAGGGGGGGTTGGACTAGATGATCTTCTAGGTCCCTTCCAGCCCCTAACATTCTGTGATTCAAGGCCAAGCACTAAATTGCTGATGGAATCCTGCCCTGGGACTGGCTCTTGGAGGCATCTGTAGAGTAATCAAGTTCTGGTTTTGTTGATTGTATCATCTAGGTGTTGTCTTATTAAATCAAGAAAACATTATAAAACTTAAAGCTGCCTTTCGGGTGGTGGATGTTCATCCACAGTGTAATTTTGCTTCCTACTTGTTACTCCAGTAGCTGAACGCAAGTTTTTGTGCACTTAGTGTACACCAAAGAGGATGGCTTGGGACACTGGAATTCACTGGCATTCTGCTTCCCTGTTCACATCTGTAACAGGATTGTATGTCCATCCTGATCCAGGCTGCAGTTGTGTGTCAGCTGTGGGAGGACTACAGAGGATGCACTTTGAGTACGTGCTCAGTGACACCAAGGCTGTGATTCACCCTCTGAGCTGTGGTGTTGCACGTTGACACCTGTCTGCATCTGCCACCTTCTTACCCAGTAGCTTTTCTGTCAGTCTCTGCTGAAAGCCTCAGAACATGGACTAAAAGCAGAGATGTCTGAGTGAGGTTGTAGAGAGACTGAAACAATAGCTGCAAGAGGTGTGAGCTGTCCTGCTCGTATCAGGGAGATGTTAACTCAGATACCCTGGTGTGGTGGTTTTTAATACCATCCTGAACTGCTTCTTGGCTCACACAGGAGATAAAAGAGGGAGAATCGTGGTTTCTAAATTGCTACCATTGCTGATACTTCAGTTTAGGGTCACAAAAGACACAAATATTCTTATGGCTTGGCCAGGCAGTTAGGAGTAGCAAGAAGTCTTCAGAATGTAGAGCAGGTGAGTTATGTTGTGCTTGTATGGAGGAGTTTTTTGACAGCCACAGTTTGGGAAGGAGCTCTGGCTGTCATTAGGTGGTTGCATCCAGGCAATAAATTGGTAGATGAATCCAGTGACAACATTTTACATTGCACTGCTTTGTTTTACCCCTCAGAATGCATGTGCTGCAGCCTAGGATTGAAGCTGATTTTTGTATGCAGCACTTACAAAACTCTGTAGGGTGCTGTTTTCACTAGTAGAGGTCACGGGCTGGATCTTTCTAGATATTACAGACTAGCCCTGCTGTTCTGTAGCCATTGTTCATTTTTAGGAAGCAGGCTTGTCAGTATTCTCATAATCCAGTGCTGCCATATTGCAAGAACATGAGCCCCAAAGCAAAATGTAAGATAACAAATTCAGCCAGTGAAAGAGGTGAAAATTGACTTTGAGGTGATGATAGAATGGTGAGAAGTTAAAGCTTTGGAAATTTTCTCTGCTGTTGTCATCCTTCTGCCCCATCTTAATTCAAAATTGTGTCAGTATTAGATAGGAAGATCTCAAAATCTGTAACTTTTTAAATACAAAGAAATGTGTTTATATACATTTAAAGAAGAAAAAATGGTTGCTGTGTAGAGAAGCTTTACTAATCAGCCTCTTCTGCTTTTAAATGAGGGGTTTGGGATATCCATGTTTATTGTTTCACTTGGAGTGTAACACTTGTGTCACTTGGTGTTGTCTAAAGCCTTAGTGGAAGGCAAAGCACTTAAGACTCTAGTGTGGTTTGTGTGCAAACACTTATGTGCCACTGAAATGACCAAAGTCAGCAGCATTTCACATATAGAGAAATGTGTTTGGTCCAGATCTGGCATCAGTCAGTTCACATGGGCTAGTTTGGACTGATAAAATCCTAAAACAGGATCCTGAATGGTCTTTGTGGGACCCAGGTTACCCAGCAGTATGTTGGAACTATTTGTCACCTCTGAAGTCATCTGATTGATGACTTAATTATTTGCCAATAAGCCTGCAATTAGCACTGCTGCTGCTTCTCTCATTAATAAAAGTGTACTTTTTCTGTGTGCTTTTGTTATTAGCTCATAGGCAAGCGTTTTGGGGATGAAACAGAGTATTTCCAGCACAGAAATAACTTTTACCAATTGACATGGAAAAATAACAGAAGCTCCTGAATTAATGTATTTATATAATTTAGCTGTAAACTGGTTATTCAGTCTCTAACCCATATTAATTTATGTTGTTTATGCTATATGGAAAAAATGAGAATATCTGGTAAACTCAAGTTTAGTAGGCTCAGCACAGCCTGCTCTTCCCTTCCAGGAAAAGAATTCTGTCACAGTCTTTAGAGCAGAGATTTTCTTTAACTGTGGTGTGAGTTAAAGGATGGGAATTCTGCAGAGATCATCTTGGTTTGTTTCACTGTAATGACTGTTATTTCTGCTGCTGAAAATGTCATTAATACTTTTTCAAGTTCCATTTCTTAGCTTACGAAAGAAAGGCATCTTAGAAATCCATTCACTGACAACTGCATCTCTTTGAAGGAAAAAAATCAGTAAGGTGTATTTAAAATGAAAAAGTTCCTTCTGTGGCTCCACATTTCTGAGCCAAGGCCCCAGAATAATGGAAGAGATTATTTTAAAGTATTTATGTTTTGACATGTTATATTTTTAAACTTGAATTCCTGAACCTTGACTGCATTTTCTACAACGTTTTTGCAGTAACTGACATGACTGATGTCTAAAAGTCACACATTCAAGGAGCTAGTGACTTAGATGCTGTAATACCTGCAGCCCTGAATTTAATTCTGGCTTGATTTCTGTGCATGTTTGTAGAAAATACTTTGTTTTCATTCTCAATTAATCTTCTTTTTCTAACTTTCTGTCTTCTGGGGATAATTTTATTGATGTTTTGAAGATAAAAGACTAGTAGGTCTGTTGTAATGCAGATTCTTCTGTAGGGACTAATCTACAGAAAATCTAGTATTAATTATTATTTTCCTTTAGCATTTTGTACCAACTTGAGCAAAGATGAAGAAAACCCACTCTATTTTTAATGCAATGGATAGTTGAGAATCAAAGGAAAACATTAAAATAGTGAAGACATTACAACTGAAACTCATGAGTAGGTGCAGTGCTGCCCAAACTGAACATCTGATGCCTAAAACTACCTCCTAGCCACAACAGGATTATTTGGATTGTTTGTGCTTTTCATGGTACTTCTCAACAAACAAGCTTTGAAAAACCATAGCTGAGATAATAAATGGTCTTTATTCCTGTTTCCCTTACACTGCTGAATTGCTGCTGTAGCTCTCTGGTTCTCCACACTGCTGTGTGTCCTGATGTGCCTTCTCCTTGTGCATTCTGCAGCTTTGACAACGTGGGGCTACAAAGAGAGTTTGCCTGGAGCTCAGCTCTGTCGTGGCTCTGGCTGAGCTGGTGTTGACACCAGTACCACTAGCATCCTGAAATAAAAGTCATTCCCACCCTTTGTGCAGTCTGTTTGCAGACCTTCTGTTTACTAAGGCAGAAATTAGAATGTGCTGCCTGAATTTTCACCATCATGTTTGGTTCCTTATGCACAGTGAGCAGAACAGGCAATTCAGGATAATACTTACATATAGCTGAGCAATTTTAATAATGGATTTTCATCTGTGTGGTCCTTCCACAGTACTTTATGATAGTTGTAGCATGCTAGAGTACATTATATAAGCAATGCTGTGTTATTTTGTAAATTGACTTTCTCTAATATATATATTTAAATATCTTTTTTTTCCTTTCTTTTTTTCACTGCAGAAAATTCAAAGCTGAGACATGTAGAAAAAGATGTTTTGATTCCACAAATAATGAGGGACCGAGCCAAGGAGCTGTGTTCAGATAAAGTACAAGGTAAGAAACAGATATTCACTGGGAGATTAGATGTATTCACTTTTGTGTCCCCAATATAGTCCTTGGTTTTGAAGTCCAATAGTCAGAGAATTAAACTCAAATATAAACTGGGAGAGCTGGCCAGGAGGGGTGGATCATGTCTTGGGCATGGTCTGGGCATCAGTCAGAGGGTGGTGAGCAGTTGCATTGTGCATCACTTCTCTGTCTTGGGTTTTATTTCACTCTTTTTTTTTTCTTATTTTCCTTTTCATTTCAATAATGATAATTTATTTTTGTTTAAATTATTAACCTGTTCTTATCTCAGCTCACAAGGTTTACTTGTTTTCAGTTCTCTTTCCCATCCCACCAGGTGGTGTGGGAGAAGAGTGGCTGGCTTCATGGTACTTGTTGCTGGCTTGGGGTTAAACCATGATGCTGTTCACTGTGAAACCTTTAGTAAAGAGTATAAATCTGCCCTGTTGGCTTTGGCTGCTTGGTGATGTGGACTGTTTTCCCAAATGATTTCTTCTTGAGGGCTGTGGAATTTAGTATGATGAATATAAAACTTTCCACATCTCCATCTAGACTGTGATGACAGCAACACAAGAGTTACTGTATTTCTGTACATAATATTTGATACTTAAATCAATGGAATTGCCTTGTGAGCCTTCAGTTAAGGCCTCTCTCATGATGATAAATGTATTTCAATATTCCCAACTAACTGCATCCTTTTCCTGCTCCAGTATTTTAATAATACATGCAAATAAACCCACAACATGTTACTAGACAGAGTCCACTTCTGCATGTTTTCATTTTCTTTTGAAGACTACTGGACAATAACTCTTTTTAGGTTGGGTATCACCACTTCTTCTAACACCCAGCTGTTCATATATTCCTGGAAGAAATCTGGAACTTCTTGAAGTACCAGAGAAAGACAAGAGCTCCCTACACACAGGGTTTCTGAGGATGTTGCTGTAAGGGGGATGAAAGCATGGAAAAAAACCCCAATTATTATATGTGCATGCATTCAGTTGAGGTCACTTGACTCTTGTCATCCAGATCTGTGCTGTCTTCAACTTTTTCTGAACATACACTTCACCAATAAACATTTTTTCAGCATGCAATCCATAATATATTTATACGTACCACTGCACTAGTATATTATGTACATTATAAAACACAAACCCACACAAATTAAAAAAGGATGAGATAATGATGAAAGAAACAGTACTTTAAAATTAGAGTTATTTATCAATGATAAAAATATGACTATTAGTAGCAATGTTTTTATTGAAAATTATGGGATTGAATATGCTTCAGTACTTTTTAAAAGTCTTTTTGTGATACAGCAATTCAAAGGTTTGATTCTAAGACCAATTTATTTTAATACTTGGTTTAAATGGGTGTCCTAGCTGAAAAAGATGCCTCACAAAAATGTGTGAGTCCCAGTGGAAGAAGTGCATCGTTCCCTACACTTCCTAAAATCATTATATTCATTTTCAATCCCATCCACCAATTACATGAAGGTTTTGCTGGAAATTGGGCTCATTCTGTTCTGTTTTGTTTGAATGACTCCTATTAATACACCTTTATTTCATTTTTCTCTTTAGGAACTTGTGGTAAATGCTTTGATAATGTAGGAAATAAAGCTGTTCTGCAAGGATGGGCCTTTGCAATGCAGTTGGTTATGTTGGGTTCATATGTGTCCCTCCAGGGAGCCCCTGTACATTCAATAGTGCTCTGCAGGAGCACAGGGTGCCATCTGTATCCAGTCCCTTACCTTAGCCTGCAGCTAGCACCTAGAGCAGCTCACAATGCAGGCAGTGACAGCCTGGCCAGCACGTGCTCAAGAGCCAGCCAAGGAAAAGAAACCCCCAGGGGATAAAATTAAACAACAACCAACAAAATAATTTTAAAAACACAGGTTTTGTTAACTCGTGAGGTGATCCTGCCACCCTAGTACAGTTAAATGGGTGACCTGTTGCTGTGCTTGGTTGGTTGTTTACCAGAGGATCTTAGGGATGAAATAGCTGAAAATCTGGTAATTTTAAAGAACAATTAACTATTGTGTCTTGTCTTATTTAATTTTGCTTAGATTATTTAAATTTACTTCAAACTTTTTTCACATTGTTCCAGTGTAGTTCTTGTGTGTGCTGTACAAGAATTTAGTACATCTTCATTGTAGAATAATTTCTCTGTGTTTTTCAAGCACTTTTTCAGTGAAAATGGATATATTAGTAATTTTTTTTAAGAGGGCAAACATGCTTTTTGCAAAGCACTAATCATTTTTCTATGACCATTATGTAAATATGATTTATTGTGTTAAAACCAGCAACCAGCTGACTGACTTGACAAGTTGTGGGTTTGGACTCTGAATAAATTGTCTCAAGATCCCAGAAAGAAATTCCTACATCACTGAATCAGTCATGACATCCTTATATTTATTCTATATGCTTTGTGTATATGTTGTATTGGATTCAATACAACTCAAGGATTCAAGTAGGAAACTGAGCTACAGACTTGTAAGGGTGAATACAGGGCTAGGTGGTTAAATCAGCTTGGTTCTGCCATCAGGAAGGCAGTGAAGTGAGGGAAATAATTGGGATGATTAAAGACCTGATGTGACTGTGACACTGCAGGTAAGAATGGGGCCTTTGCTTATTTGAAGCCTGTTGTGGGAGATTCCCATTTGGCCAAGATGAGAAGGTGTTCTGACCCTTTTTCTTTTGCTTTTTCTTCTTTTTTTTTCTTTTTATGAGGGAGACAGAAGGGGTTATGATTCCACCTGTGCTGAGTTGAGGACCATCCCTGGAAAAAACTGTTCTGCTGGTTCTGTTGTCTGTAGGAACCATGTCATTAAGGCGACTGCATTCATGTTGCTGACAAAAAAATACTTGGAAAGGCTTTATAAAATGGTTTGGGAAGTGTGGCTGGAAAAGGCCATTTCCAAGCAGCCACCCTCCTCCCAGTCTCCAGTTTCCCCATTAGCACTCTGCTCCTCAGGGCTCATGTTGATACTCAGTGAAGATGATGGGATGCAACACTACTGCAGGCTTCTCCAGAGTTGAGCATGACCAGTGTCACCCAGAGTTTTGCTAACGTGGTTACTCAACAGTCCTGTCACTGCCATCAGCTCTGTCCCCCTAGGGGCCACCTGCTCTGCACCATGACCCTTACACCTGACACATCAAGGCCCAGAAGTCTATAAAGAAATTTCTGATTGAATTGCATGTGATGCTGCACATTTAAATGCCCACGTAGACCTTTATAGATAGTTCTTCTGAAAAAAAAAAAAAAAAAAAAGATTTTTCTTGTATGTCTTTTCAGATCAGAAATGCAGATAATGAAAGGTGGGAAATACTTGGTTAATTTCAGCTGGACTTTACTCAGTGTTGCTCACATGGTATTGCACACCAGGTTCTGGTCACTGCTGGGGGAGGATTTAACCTGTTGGTACCTATAGTTATGGTTCTGAAATTGACACTAGAAGATGCTAAGGCTGATGGTGGGAAATTACATGACAGCTACTTCCAAAAGTTGTGATAAGTCTTATTTACTGAAGCAAATGAAAACTCCAATCACCATTTCTCACTGAGCTGTGCTCATGTGCTTTGCCTCATTGTGAAAATAGTCTTTATTTTGTTTTAATTCACATATTTGAGGATTGTCTGGGAATACAGTGATCTTCTAATTGACCAACCCAAACCTGATTAAAATCAATATGTTAACGTGACAACACCTGGTAACTTTCTAATTGAGCTGCTGTGAGCAGTAATTATTTACATGTGCATGTGTACTTACTGCTCAGAGTGGGATGGAAAGTCTGAGGTTCAGTTTTGTTGCACAGTTGTGGAGTTCTCAGTTACTTAAATTATTGTAGGAGTTTTGATAGTGTTCATATTTGGCAGTCAGTAAACTACTATGAGTTTTTCCTTGGGTAGCATTACTGAAGAGTAAGATGCTGAATTTTTATGTGATGTTCTTGTTCCTATGCAATAGCTTTTGTTTTGAAAAATAAAAAGTTTCAGCTCTATATATTGACATGAACATTTACTCTCATCACATTTAACTATGTGAATTAATACAATCTCTAGAGGGATTATGGTATATTGAGCTTTGCTCCAACAAACTGTGCTGAGAGAACAGCTATATGTAAATTACTGTTGGAAAAAATGAGATCCTTTTTTTTTTTTAATGATGCTTACAGCATTAACTCCTCTAAGCTAATTTAGGTGGATTTATAGAAAAGAAATATGAGAGCATATTGTATTGCTTGGTGATGGATATTGAAGTATTCTAACCAGTGTTAGGACTTCTAAGAAAATGTTTAGGGAGGGAACTTGCCCTATTTGACTATTTTTCTTCTTCTTCTTCCCCCTTCCATGTCATTTCAACCCAGCTGATGAGAAGAAATAGGTCAGACTGCTAGCTTTACCACTGCAACTTAGTTCTGTGGGGGTTTGTATTTTTTTTATTAGGGAGTGGAACAGCTTTTACAGGGACAAAGAGAAATGAAATCACTTTCAATGAAAGAAAGAGGCCTCATTATAGCCACCAACAGCAGTTATTGACAGCTACACTTCCTATTAACAAGGAGCATTTAAGAGTTTGGCTGTTGGATCTTTGGACTTGATCTAATTTGCTAGCATTAATTAGTTTCTTTTGAGCACAGACACTTGGTGCTCACAGCTATAGATTTGGAGGACTAATTAGGACAGAAAATTGAACAGAATGGGGTAAGGCATTAACCTTCAACCATTACCAGCTGGGGCTCTGATAAAGACCACAGAGTCCAAATGCTCCTATTCATGCAAAGAGTACTCTAATGAATATCAATTTCAGCCAGGTTGCCATATCCTCCAAGCACTGTCTTCATTTTGATTCTCTTGCTGGATAGATGTGCTGCTGGGGGAAGTGATTTGGTGGTGACCTGGCAGTGCTAGGGTTAACAGTTGGAATGATGACCTTAAAGGGGTCTTCCAACCAAAACCATTCTGTGATCCTGAAGTGATATTCATAGTTCAGAGCTCACAGATGACAACCTCAAGAGGTTGGCTGTGTTTTGTCCAGTCTTTCAATTTGGTTTTCTCAGCTTAGAGATTTTATTTTGGTTTTGAGTTAAGATCATGAATTTCCAGTTGTTTTCCCTGTCCAGCATAAGTACATTAACACAGCAGAGATCAATGACATGATATTAATAGTCTAGTTTGGGATGATTTTAGTCCATGGTAGTCATTCCCATGGCAGTAGCACTGAACAAGCTCACTGCTGGAGGTTGAACAACAGCATTGTTTCTTTGGAACCTTTTATGTGCTACAATTACTATGTTGTGGTGTTGAATTGATCCAGTTCTAGGAGGAAAACTGTTCTTTCAGAGTTTTAACATTTGCAGAATGTGCTTTAAATAAAGAAAGGAGAAGAAGAATTGCCTTTGTCCTTTGGTACCATTTCTTGGGTTATTTTAAGTGTTGGACTTGAAGATCCAAGATCATCAGTTGTTTCTTTAGTCATATCATTACTCACTGACAGACTCCCCATCCAATCTGGATTTTTGCTTCTCTCTTCATGTAACTTTTGTACGTGAAAAGTGTAAAATTCTAATAAATCTAATACTTTTAAGAGGTCAGGCTATATTCCCTTTGCATGGGTATAAATATTTATATTGTATATGAATTATGAATATTACCCTGGGGTTACTTTCACAGAGAAAATAGGTTGGTTTTCAACTGTTGTAGTCAGGATGTGTTGTGTAGATACCATTGGGTTGAGCAGTGGAAATTAGAACTTAGTTTGGTCCAAAAGTAGCTACTGTGCATTCAGAAGTACAATAAATACTGAGTTTTCAGGTAGCCTACAAGCAGTGTATTGACCTTGTAAGAAGTGTGTGGTGTTGAGGATAAGGCCACAGTGGAAAACTTCACCATTCTTTATCAAATGCATGAAGTTGGCAGTTGTGCATGCCAGAGAAAATTGCTCATCTGAATCACAAAGGTTGAAATGAAGTATTAACTCAAATTGAGCTACATGGGACTCAGAATAATAGTTGCAGTTTCATATAATATGCTTTGATTTTGAGGCAGTGGATTGTGAAAGTTGTAATTTTTATTTCCATGCCTTCCTGGAGACTGAAGAGCTAGACCTGTTGTATATACCTGTGTGTGGAATATTACACATCAGCAGAACCAGGGCAGAAATCTCAGGACTTCTCAGGCAACAGGGCAATGCAATGTTAAGTTGAAATACACTTTGGCAGTAGGCACAGATGCAATAAGATGTGGTGCTCTGAGTGCTCTTCATGCTTTTTGGTGGAATAGAAGGAATAGGACAACCAGTTTTATCTGAGAGATAGAAAAAAGGGAAAGGAAAAGGCTTGTTCAGTAACCATCCTGGAAAATTGTTTCTACCACTGAGTTGGCTTAGGGAAGATGTTGAACCCTGAGATTCCAAAGTTGTTTTCAAGAGCATGGAGAATTTCAAACAAAAGGGAAAAAAAGCCAACAAAAACTTTAATGTCACAATGTAAAAAAAAAGTTTAAATTCACAGGGAGAACTAGTGCTTCAGGTTGAGGAAAATTTATCTAGTAAAGAAGGGTCACCACATTCTGCAGCTGCAAATATTATGTTGAGCATTACTTTTTTTCTGCCATTGGGCTGGTAATTTTCTACAGTGAATCTGACAGCCCAGTCAAAATAATTCAGAAGGCCAATGGTGGAAACTACTCTTTATTTTTTTTGTGGTGTACATAATCTTTGTCAGTCCTCATCTGTCCTGACTTCCTCCTCTTATTTCTTTGCATAACCTCTCCAGTTTACTCTGTGCCTTCTGTTTAGTGTTTAAGAGCATCAGAAAAGCATAGTCTAAATATTGCTGAAGAAATTGAGCTACTCAATATGGAAATATCCTAAATATTCTCTGTGCTACAGGCTTTGCACAAGTACTACTTTAGTCTTTGACATATATCTAATTATGAACAGAAACTTACTCGTGCTTTCTGTATAATATGAAAAAGAAGAATGTAAAAAAAATGTATATTGTCTGGGATTGTATAACCAAAGATTTAATTACTAATTAATTAGTAATTAGCTAACGAATGAATCTTTAACTGGGTACTAACAACATTCCTGTTGAGTAATAGTGCAGTGATTCTTCAGCTTTCTCTCTGTAGTACAGATGTCCTCATCTTACACTCTTGAAAACTCTTCCTGATTTAACTAGCTGTAAAATAAAAAGCATATATATGTATATATGATGGATTTTTAATTGTTTTATACATTTCAAACAGCTTGAGAAAGTTTGAAGTCTCTTGTGGAGAGTGAGAATGGCAGGCTAGTAATTCAGATGAATAGTCCTGGTGTCATCTATTTATATTCTGCTCTTGCCATTTAAATATCAATTCAGGAAAATATGACCTGTGATTTATTTCCCCCCCCCCCAAGTTAAATATGCTAGTTCCATTCTCTTCAAGGTAACTATTTATGCATTCAAATAAGCATTTATTTACCTGAATTTAATTTGTCTCTCATTACTGCAGCTGTTAATGAAAGGTAAGATTCCATGTTGGATTTTTCAATGCAAAAATACATTACTGTCTCTGTGGAACATAATATTGTCAGTGTCTCAAGCTTGATTACAAGGTTGTTATGCTCAAGTTTAGGTTCTACCATGTGCTGTGGGCATCCATATAAAGAGATAAGGTAGTAAGGAGTTTGTTGTGTGTCCAAAGCCCAATTGATTGAATAATAACATTTTACTTGGCCAGGTTTTGTACTAACAGTTCTCCAGTGCTCAAGTCTTTATGCCTTGCATGAGCTTGTCTAAGAATTCAGAATGATCACTCAGAGCTTGTATTTCAGGCAGTCAGAGAGGATGAACCTGAGTAAGAAACAGTGTCTAGCCCTCCTCTTCTCCCTTCTGCACTCCTCAAAGCTCCAGTGGGGCAGCAGTTGTTCCATCAATGTGAGATGCCTAAAATTAGGTAAAGTGAATTCCCCTGGCAATTATTTTTAGTCTCTGTTTACACTTGTAAATAAGACCATTAATGATGGGGAAATGACATAGTCAATGCATATGTGCCATTGCATTGGTATGCATAGAGCAATGAATTTTGCTTTGAAAAAATGAATTTTTCTTAGGGTATTTGATCTGCAAACCCACACTGAAACCCCTGGGCAGGTTCTGTGCAGTTGGGGACTGGCAGGACAGTAAGTGACTTTCAGGTTCCATCAAGATTTGGTGGAAAGTAGGGGAAAGGCATTTGATGCCTGTTACTTCATTACAAACAAGGCTCAGCTGTACACTGGAGTTGCCAATTTTAAAATGTGGGGAGAATATTTGGAATTAAAGAAAGATTTTTTACTTTTCTGGCCCACATTACTTCCCTGCTATTCTTTCACCACTAGCAGCAGGTGAGGACTCTAGTTGAAGACTAAAGAATAAATAAAACTGAAGAATAAAGGATAAACTATTCTCCATAAATATTTTGCCATTTTATTTCCTGTTTTTATCACTTTAAACTAAATCCCTGCATACTTATGATATATAAGGCTGAAATCATACTATGTAGAGAGAAACAAATAATCCCAACAGTATCAGTTTAAATTCATAAATCTGAGACTTTCAACCAGCCTGCTGTACAAGAAAACAGATGCCATGCAATAAATTAATACTAAGCTGAATAATAAACAAGGTGTATTGTTAAAGGTCTTCAATGCAAAGAAAGTGATTTCAGACTTTCATATGCTTGTTTTCTGTCTTTGTTTAAATGAGGCCCTTACATGTGTTTTCTTTATTGTTCTCTTTTGCACACATTTGAGCTCTGTTGGGTTGAGAACTCGGTCTCTGGTTGGGCAGTGATGATTAACTTACACTAAATAGGCAGCAGTAATGTGATTTGAGAATGAAAAGGATTCATTTCTTTTAAATGAGGGGAAAAACCCCAAGGTTGAAGGAAATAGTTTACATAATCTGTAAACTAGTTAAGGAGCTGAATATTTATGCAGGTTGAAATTGAAGCGTAGTTGCCCTCTAGGGGTTTTACATCAATACAGCATATGTTGGCTTTTGGGTGGCTTGGTTTTTTTTATTCTTTCAGAATAAAGGTGAGAGAAGTCTTTGGAAAAACTTGCATACTGCCTAATCTGTGGTGGTGGAGGCATGTGTACATCTGCATTCAGGGAGCAGAGCTCCTTTCCTTCTGAAAATGGAGGAACCGTTTTTAGCCAGATGATGTTCTTGTAATTTCAGTGTGCCAGTGAAGAAAGTGCTCACAGCCACCCAGTGAAGAGAGTGATCACAGTCACCCAGTCATGGCACTGAGAGGGTCCAACCAGGGAAGGAAAATCGTTACACAGAAGGTGGGATACACCCCAAAGAGATTTCAGTCCTAAGTAGACCTGGAAGGCAAAAGGTTGTGCAGGGATGCACTAGATGGTGTTGAGAAGCTCCTGGCAATAGAAGCATTAAGACCCTCAGGCAAGTTTCTGCTCATGTCCCAGGCACTGAGTGTTGCTTTGAGCTCTTAGTGTCCTAAGCAGCCAGTGACCAATGTGCAGGGGTCTTCTGTCACATCTTGCTTTGCAGCAGGTTGAGGCCTGTTTATTTTGATTGTTTATGTTGGTTGTATTTAGGGTTTTTTTTCCCCTCCTTTCCATGATGTTTTCTGTGAAAAATTGCATTTCTGGCACTACAAACACGGAATGGTACCTCATTCAGCAGGAATTCTTCCCACACATTGGCATACACTGAAGGCTAGGAATTTTGGAAAAAAAAAAAAGAGAGAAATACACTGCAAACTAAGGTAGGTGCATGGTTACCTGCATTGGAGATGTTGAAATGATGGTTGGGAAGGAATATAGGATGAATTGGGACCTGTAAAGGAAAATAACTTTCTCTTTTTAAAAAAAGAGCATAAGTATTAATCTTTAATATTTATATCCTTGTTGGTGTGCCGAGAAGGCCTGAAGCTATGCCCAACCTACCCCCTGGCACCCTGAAATCAGTTTCACTTTTGCTTGGAGAATATTTAGTTTCATTCAGAGGAGGGAGAAGCAATAATAATATTTTTTAAATTAACTTTATGTATTAGAACTTTGAGCTCAAATCATACTTTTAGAAGTACAGTGAATGGAACTGAGGGGGGAAAGAACATGGGAGAGCTGTTCCATTGCCTCTCCTGGAGTCGCAGCAGCGGCTGCACTGTCACCACCACATGGTAGAAGGACATTCCCACCCTTTCTGCCCTTAGAGGTTGATTTTTTACTGTTGGAGTTCAGCTAAGGAGTCAGTGTGGGACAGAGGGATGTGGCTGTTGTTTCTTTGGATCATCTGTTAGGCTAACCTCTCCCTGTGCCTGGCTCCCAGAGGAGGTGGGAGGACAAGCAGCAGCCAGGCGGCCGCGCGGCTCTTGGATGCTCTTGTTTAGACAGAAGCAGGCAGTGACAGACAGTAGCCATGGGGGAACTTGCATTTGTTCCAGTTCTGCCTCTTCCAGAGCCTGGTAAGGTAATGCTGGATGTCAGGGATACTTACTGCAGGGTGTGAGGGAAATGAGATCAAGGCTGATCTTAAAGGAAGCAGTTGTTTAGAAGCAGTTCAGTTTAACTAGGTGGACGTGCTCACTGCACCTGCTTTAGCTGGAGCCTTGCAGGGAGGGTAATGCTTGTACTTGACAAGAACATTCCTAAAGCAAGGATCTTTAGGAGACAAATCATGCTTGACCCAAGTCAACTGTTTCACAACAGTGTATTCACTTTGCATAAAAGCTTGGGTTTTTTTTGTTATTGTTTTATGTTAGTATTTAATTTAAAATGAGAAGAAAATCCCAAATAGCCCAACAGATTGTCACCTTTGAGCACCTAAGTCTGCTTTAACTGATCAAGAACAGTCACTGTCAAGGTTCATACATATAGTTATGCCCTTGCTATTTCTCTCCCTCTTCTGAGGACTGTGCTTCAGGTGCACTCTTCTAAAAAAATATTTTCTGTCGCTGTGATTACTTAAGAAAACACTTTCCCTCATCGAGTTTCTTGTGTGCATTCAGATTTCTTACCAAACTGGAAACTAATTTTTCCACACCTCATCCCTCAAAATTCTTTTTGGTCACGTGTGCAGGACTGACACAGAAATGTGGAATGAGGAGAGCTGCTCTATGCTTGTCCAAGAAGCAGAACTAAGAGCTGCTTAAAGTACCATGAGATTGCACACATGTATTTTTTTCAGAACTCTGTTTTGTAACCATACTTACTTTAATCTGGTATATTTTTGTTACCACTTTTAAGTATTTGTTTGTCTTTTGTCAGTTGCACTGATTGGGTTGGCTTGAATGCTTGAATTACTGAGTTGGGTTGTGTTCCTTGCTCTTGTTTTTTTCATGGGTTTGTTGTGTTTTGGTTCTTTCCTCCTTTAAACAAAACGATGTTTTTATTTCTTAAACTGGCTGCTTTTCAGTTTTATTCACTGTCTCAGTGCTCATTATGAAATTAGGAAGATGAGGTTCAACAGTCTCCTGTGGACAAGTGTGGGTTAATTGAGACAGTCAGGAGTTGCTTGGGTTTTCTGGATATACCTCTGGATAATATCCATAATTCTCAGTCTGAGTGGGAGCAAATTTTAGGCTGCAGAGCACATGCAGTGAGGTCTAGTGAGAGAGGTTCCCCCAGTGTGAGCCTCTGCATCATATAGGAGTGAGACTGTGTCTTCATCATTCATGGCTTTTGTGGATCTGTCACTTCTTGATTGTAGTTTCTTAAAATCATCTTCTTTTTTTAATTATTTTTCCCCCAGAAGTTTGGTCTTCAACGATTGCTGGGTTTGAAAACAGCAGAAACCCTGGTGATGTTTCTGTAAAAAAAAGTAGATCAGCACCCGAGCAGTGCTCCTGTTTTGAATTACATGTTGTTGGAGAATTCCTCCATGCCTTACATGTGTTTCAGAATTGGTGTGGTATTGTGGCTTCTAACAAAACCCAAGAGACACACAAAAAAACCCCCACCTAATTTTTCTGTAACTTTTGAAACCATTTAAATGAGCTATTGCTTTCCTATCTTTGTTTGAAAAACCCTTCCTAAGACAATTTCAGAAAAGAAATTCTCTTCCCAGATGCGAGCAGTTGATCAAACACTGAAACTTGTCATATTCAAGAGATAACTTTGAAGACTGTTGCTCCTAAGTGAAGGTATAGGGCATTTACAGAGCAAGTAACTGGATTGTTCTGAAAAAAACTAACCAACCACCAACACAGGGTAGCCCTGAGGAGCAGGACGTGACGACTCCAAACTGCTGGTGGCCTGCAGGCCTTGGCCTCTGTCCCAATGACACCAGGACAGCCCCCTAAAGCAGAGTGCTCAGATTTGTGTCCAGGATGTTGATACCCCATATTCTTTACTCCAAGCCAATGTGTTTAGAGAAAGCATTTCTGTTTTTTTCATATTATCTGCAGATGATAGTGCTGCCTGCCTTCCTGCCAAGCCATTCTCTCCACTGTACGGTCACCTCTCAATCACCAGACAAGTGGCTTTTCAGCTGGTTGTGCTGCAGTGCAGGAGATGCTGGAGTTACTAAAAGCCTCTGCTCACATTGTATACTTGAAGACAAAGCTGGTTTTCCATGCTTAGCATGCCCTGAAAAAGATTGGGCAGGAGGAGGGTGAATATCCCTTTCATAAAACTCCTGGAATTGGCTTTCCTCCCCAGAGGTGATGGGCAGAAAAATGGATCAGTAAAAACCAGTATATGATTATTTTTTATGTTATAGCAAACGTGGAGACAAAGTATTTGATCTGACAACAGAGGTTCACTTGAAAGTATCAAGGTTATTTTATGTCAATTTTCTCTTTGCCCTATATAAGATGAATTTAATTATTTCATGCTATCTCCCTCTATTCAAATTAATCTGTCTTATATATATTGTTGCTCAAATTAGAATAATTCTTTAATCAGCTGTGTTATGCATGCCATAGTTGACTAGAATAGGAAAGCTACTCCTGGCATACTGACGATGCATGTATTTTATTTGTTATTGTAATTTAAAAGTAAAATCAGAAATATTGATTTCTACTTGACTGGAGAGATGATTTAGTTTGAATATCAGACTGATCTTAATCAGGTGAGAATTAATTGAGTTGGAGGTATTAGATATTCAGTGATGTTAACTGAACCATGATCAATCTACAGAGAAGCTTTCTTTTGTACTGTGTTGGAAATATCAAATAGCTCCTACTCTTCAATGTGAAACAATCTTCTCATGTTCATCCTCCTACTTCCTCTGGCTCATTAAATGCATAGTGATCTGTTCTGTGGATACTGAGTAATCTTCAAAGTAACAAGCTTATAAACCACAATTTAATGCAAAATTAAAAGCATAGTAACCTCACCATAATGTTGATAATGTTTGATGTCGCTTTAATGTTTTTGTACACATTTTAGATACATAAATTTTAACATTTGTCCTTGTTTACATTTTAAAGGGAACTCTGTCCTTCCACCATTGCCCCCAGAATCCCTGTTGTTACTTGGGCATCTTTTCTCATCCCAGTGGTAGAAAAAACTATTTCCTTTAGTGTGTAAGGGAAAAACCTACCCCAGGAATAGAACATAAACCTGGAATGAATCATGATACGAGGGGTTTTTTTATTTTAAGAGTGTGATAGCAGTATCATAAGTGTTGAGAAAATATAAATGGTGAGATAACACCTCTGTAGGACTTTCTCTTAAGTAGTAAAATTGTAAAGTCTTTAAATAAACTAGAGCCAGACCCGAGAGGATCAATTTATCTTGATAATAGGGAATATTTCATTTATTTTGTGTACAAGAACATCTGCAAAATAGATACATAATTGATAAAACTACAGTTCTAATGCATGAATTGCACCACGCTTTGCAATATGAGTCAATACAAAAGTGCCCAGTATTGTTATAATCTTAATCTGCAAAAAATGAATTTTCAGAAGAAGTCTTCATGAAGTTCATCGACTGAAAGGAATAATGATAATTCATTGGTGTTGTTATATCAACACAGATTCCATGCAGCTGGATCTCTGGAGATAAGTCCTAAACAATTTTTGTTCTTCTCCTTCTGTGCACATTGGAAGGATTTTTGTGTTTGGAGAAAGAAATCATTAAGTATCTAATTTTTAAATGTTTAAGTAAAAATCCCCTGTAAACTGCTCACTGGTTGTCCCCCTTTATTAATAATAACAATAATTTTAAAAACCAGCACAACAAACCACCCAACCTCCTCTTTTTGTTTATTTTTAATGCTTAGAACATTACAGGTTGATTTTTTTTCCATAAAGGAAAGCCTTGACATATGCAACTGAAACTTTTGCAGTCTGTTAGATCTTTTGGAGCCGGTTGATTCAGAGAAGGTACTAAATTTGCATCTTTCTTTAGCAGTTGAAATCTATGTGGCTGTAATCCCCAAAGTGAGCCTGAAAATCTTGGAACTGTGTCCAGAGCTCGTTTTGGATTTGCCTTGCAGCAGAAGCTTTGATTGTGAGAGAGAGAAGGTGAAGTCCAGACTCAGATCAGTTCGGTGAACTATTCCTGAGCTGTAGCCCCCAGAAGAGTTCTCTGCTCAGTGTGTGTCCCCTTCGACAGCCTGTGGCACAGAGAAGAGCCTGTGGGGCTAACCTGTGTCAGATCTGATGTCAGGAACCATAACTGCTGCAGGTGAAAGGGGGTCCAGAGCCAGTTGCCTTGGTAACTGGTAGGCACCTGCAGCTCGCTGACGCAGGACTGGAGCTGTCCTTTTAACTCTTCACAGAGCATTCAGGGACTGTCCTGGCAAAGCCTCGCTTAGAGTTCATTTTAGGGAGAGTATAAGCTGCTTTTCCCCCTTCTAACCAGGCATTTTCACTCATGCTGAGCTCTGCCTCTCTCGTTTAGCTTGTATTTGTAAATATTGGGGATAACTGTTATTGTTTGTTTGAAACACTTTCTGTTTGTGTTACAATCTGCAGCGTATTTGCAGGCTGGCCCAAATTCTCCTTTCACTGCTGTTTTGGTGGCTTGTTGCTTGAAAGGAGAAAGAAAACCATCAGCCCAAAAACTCCTAAAGTCATGGAGAGCCATTTGCTGAAGTTCTGAAGACTGGGTGATGCCCACGATTTCTAAAAGATCAGTTCTGCTCTGAAGGAGCAGTTGTTCTTTCTGTCTTCTTTGCAGTGCATCAGGAAGGAGGTTTGAGTGTGAGACTGGGTAGTGGAGCCCTGTGATGACCTCTGGGAGCTGCTGAAGTGTTCAACTGCAATGGCTTTGTAATCAGTTCCTGTCTATCTGCTCCCTTTGTGCTCTCTTGCTGAGCACCCCGGAGCTTTGGTCTATTGCTTGAGTGAGGATTGAGTGGTGATTGTCAAGATTACAGAGATGAAGATTATTTCTTGGTTTGAGATTCTATCTGGAACAATTGTGCACTGTTTGTGAGATTATTCTCCAAAGCAGTAGCTCTCTCTGTGCTGCTCAACATTGAGAGTTGTGAGCAAGACAGAGCATAATTAAAAATAAACCAACGCTCTCCAGCCTCCTGTGAGGTTTCTGATAAACACTCATCACTAAACTCACCTTGCACCACACTCCTTATGTGACTGCCAAAGGGGTTTTAAAGTGCTGGAAGTAAGAAGAGAGAGGGATAATCGAGTTTTGTGTGCTTATATGAGGATGCCCAACCCCATGCAGGTTATTTTTTAACCTGTTTTTTTTTCCCCTCTGTTGTTAAGCACCAGCAGCATTAAAGCTGAGTAGCTGGAAGCAGTTTTATCACTTTGCAGGCCATGTACAGCAAGCAGGGCCTTCTGAAGCCAGGGAATGCTTGCAATTGCAGTTCAGGTTTTGTTCACTGGGACATCACACCTTGAACCAATCAAGACTGGTGAGCTAACAAGTGAGAGGGACCTCCCGTTGTCTTCAGTGGTTTTTTTACTTAACAGCTTCCAGAAGGAATGATTACTACAAAAAAAAACCCCTCAAACCAACAGCACAGCACTTAAGGAAGAGCCTGCAGAGAGTAAAAATCAAACTGGGCACTAGACAACCCATGAGCTGGTGATGTTTTCCACATTAAAAAAACAAAGGGCATTTTGAGAAATGCAGTAATAGGTACAGTTTTCCTCAAAATCACCTTTAAAAACCAAAGAAACATTTTGATAACCTAACAACACATTTCTCATCTTCTTCTGAGCTTACAGTGCTTCAGAAACTATCCAGGGGTATCCTCTAAGTTGTCCAAGTGTATTTGGATGACTTTAGGTCTGAAACACCTACCAAATGAGATCTTGGAACTTGAGTCCAGTTGTTTTGATGTAATGGAAACTACATCATCCTCCAGGAAAAACAGCAGGCACGGCTGAAACCCCAACTCAAATGTCTTAAACACACCAGGGCAGGATGCTCCAGTCAGTATGCTTGTCATGCCCCTATTTTCACATGGCCAGCAGCTTGTAGGTGCTTGAGGATGCTTTTTGCTGCCCAGTATCTCCACACTAAGCTTAAAGATTTGAGTTATTGTACCAAACAGAGTAAGAACCCTCACTGTGTGTATGTATATGTATATATATGATATTTAATGTGCATAAATGTACTCTGTGTTCATGTACAGATAATGTGATTTACCTGTTGTATGATGGAGCATCACTAAGCTTTGATGTTAATTGATTATCTGTGAGTTTTGCTAATGATGTGCAAGACCATAACAATGTCTGTATGCCCTGAGTCTGCTGGATAGCAATCCTAGGTTTGATTTTTGGAAAGGCCAGGAAAGAACTTCAGTTTCTATTCTCCCGTGCCCAGGAGGAGTCTGTGTGTGGGTTTTTAAACAGAAGAGTGTACACATAGGAGGATTTTTTTCACCAATTGTCATTTTTCTGATTTTAATTGATTTTTT
This sequence comes from Ceyx melanurus, assembly GCA_024611195.1. Lineage (NCBI taxonomy): Eukaryota > Metazoa > Chordata > Aves > Coraciiformes > Alcedinidae > Ceyx > Ceyx melanurus. The sequence goes on along the minus strand of JANHGL010019296.1, from coordinate 20,502 downwards.
CTTTATTTTTTTTCAGCATTTACAAAATGTTGTCAAGAAACTGGTTTTTTGATGGTGGTGAAGTGTCGCCAGGAGAACAGTGCCCTGAAAGACTGTCTGGTTGGCTAGTAAGTAGAGTTTTTCTTGGATTCTTTGTTGCATGGCCTACACTCATCTAGAAAAGAGTAGAAATCTTAAATCTTCTCAAAAGGGCCATGCAAGGTGAGAGACTTTGTGATGTGTCTCCTGAAAACTGGATCTTTGCTACATTAAAAACCGTGCTGCTCAGTGGCCTACCTGGCAAGATTTCCTTGCCTAAATAAAGCTGTGGCTATAGAGACTCTCTGCTGGAATTAAATGGTGATGGGTGCAGGTTTTCAGCCCAGCTGACATGTCCCCTGCATTCAGTGCACTGAATTCCATCTGTGGGCAGCACCTGAAGCACCTTCCTACCCTGTTAGTGAGACAGGATAAGTTGATTTTGCATCTTCAACTGCTTTTCAAGATGAAGTCTTTGTCCCCAGAGTGCCCTGCTGTTGAGAACACCAAGAACAGCAGCAGTGGGCAGTTGTTAGGAATTAGAGGTCAACTCTAGCCATGGTGGAAACATCTCTTAACATCAAAATTCTGGGGAAAATAAATTTAATGATTGAGGACCTACATGTCTCCTGTTCAAGACATATAGTTGAATCTGTTCCCAGGAGCTGCTTGGGTGCATAAAAATTATGTATACTCCAGCAGATTCCCATGCTGAAGAAGCTAACAAATAATACCAAATTATTTAGCTGAACTAAAATTCCAAATATATTTCCTTTCCTTTTCATTGCTTCACTGCAGGGGCTTGAAAAGGGCTGTGTCTCAAGAGAGCAGACTCATGAGAGAATGTTGCCCAGCTCAGCTTGTTGAGTGTGCAAAGAGAATTTGAACTGCTTATGTATATAAAAAAAATATTTTATTATTGGAGGGAGGCAAAGTGAGTGGAAGATCAGTTGTAAGTATTATTCATGCAGTATCCCATATTCCAACCTGAAAAGCAGTATTATGTATTTGTCTTGTAGCTATTCTGATCCATCATTTTATGAAGAATGCAAAACAGAATATTTGAAGCAGAGAGAAGAATACAGAGCAACAGGAATTAAGAGAAAAAAACAGAAGATTACTTCAAATGTGTAGTTACAATGAACTTTTCAACTTTATCCAACTTTAATTTTACTTGATTTAAACACATTTCACTAATCTGTATCCCTCTGTGTGGCATTCAACTGCAATGCACAAAATGAGATGAAAGGAGAATAAAATAATCTCTGAAGTTAAAAGTCCATTTTTTAACTCTTCCATCATTAAAGCTCTAAAGCACGTGGTCCCAGTTTGGAAATTGCAAAGGTCTGCTCCTCTGGACTTGAGATCTTGTTACCAGTTTTGTGGCAGTTTTTTTTGTCCAGAAAAAACTCAGGGGTGACTAATTTCAGTTGTAGTAACTGCTGAGAAATTGAGTGTACATTACACTGGGGCTGCTGCCATCTGAACCTGAGGGTGGATGGAGATGCTGCTGGTGCTCTTAATAGAAGAGAAGGGTGGCAAATGCAGAAGAGAAGAGATTCCTGGATCAGTTTGATTTATCTGATGACAGTGTTGAGTCACAGGAGAGCCTGACAGTCCTTTTGCTCACCCCACAACTCAGTCTGCACTGGCAGGAGTGGTGGATGCCTGAGCCTGCCTGTGGCCCAGTCTGACCATTTTGCCTCTAGAGGAAGAAACCATCTACCCAAGAGCTTCCCTGGGAATGGGAGAAGGCAGTGGCAGTGAGAGCAGCAGCATCCCCTGCTTTCCTCCTGCAGAAGGAAGAGGATTTGGTGTGATTGCCTTGACCACACCTGTAAAATGACAGGGAGAGGTGAGTAACTAACTAGGCATGTGAGGTACATGTCACTTCTTGGAGAAACCAAGTGCAAGCAACTATGTATTTATATATATATATACATATATATATGTGGATTTTAAGG
>JANHGL010019296.1:0-18420 GCA_024611195.1 Ceyx melanurus | reverse complement strand
TATATATGTGGATTTTAAGGATTATCTATATATTATGGATTTTATACATATATTTTATGGATTTTTATATATACAGGTATATATAAATATATACAAATTTATAAGGATTTTTTGTGTACTTGAAGCTCCTTAAGTGTAGAACTCTCAAATATATAAATGGCATCACTAGAGATAGTCAGCATCAATTTTTATTACTATCTTGGAATATTTCTTGGAGCATTTTGAAACCAAAATTTTTATAAGTAAGGGAAGGTTGCAGTTAGAAAACTTAACATGGTCACTTCAATGCCCTGATTTTTTTTTTCTTTTTAAAGATATTTATCTGAGTAAGAGCAGGATTTGTTACTTTTCCATCAGAAGATGCACAATTTGATTTATTTTAGTAGTTTGACTACAAGCCCAGCCTTGCTGTAATGTTACTCAAGTAGGAAGTTAAAATCACACTCAGAGATGCAGGTATAGTGAAGTATTCCATTAATTAGTAATTCCATTAATGTTGCAGGTCAGTCCTTTCAATTTAATTAATGTTAATTAATTAACATTCATTTCTCCTTACCTACACTATTGTGTAAGGAGAAACTGGGTTATTGCAGCTCCTCCTTTGTTTACTGTGGCTTGGACTTGGAGCTGGGCTTTGCCCTTGGCTCTGGAATCAGCTCCCTCTGTAATACACCCGTGGCATGGATGGGGTGCTTCCTGGTCTTGAATTCTTGATCTCACACTTCCCACTTTAATGGCTTGTGCAGTATCCTCTATTTTAATGGCATTTGCATATTTTATTTAAAGTTTAAATGATAGAATGAGCGCTGAGAAGTGACAGACTCAATAGGAGTGAATTGCTTTTGGTTTTGCTTTTGTGTCCTCTCCTCCCTCCTGAGGTTAACAGGCAGCAGCTCTAGATTCTAATCAGGGCAGTGCAGTGACCTCTCCCTCTGAACCAGGGACTGCAACTCCATCCAGTTACTGGTCCCCAGATGTTTCTGCCTGGCTTTTTCATTTGAAATCAGTTCTTCAGGATTCTTACATGTTATTGTTAATCTGTAAACAAGGTGGAATTAATCCAGGTGTGGCTCCACTGTTTCCCAGGTAGCCTATTACCAGTGCAGAGGCAAGGACTGGCTCAGTTGGGCAGCCACAGCTGAAGGGTGGCAGTGCCACCAGCACATCAGTTACTACTTGTGCCAGTGCCTGGGATGTCTCATGCATGATTTTATTAAGGTGCTATGCCCAGTGTTTACAGGTCCAGTCTTATGCCTGTTCCAAGTAGCAGCTTTCCCTGTAGCCACAGGATTCCCTCCTGGAATGGGACTCAAGGGCTCAAGACTCTCAACACATGCATTCAGTGGCAAGAGTGATGGAACAAGAGAGGACTGGCACCTTGCACCCCCCCCCCCAGATGGTGCAGCAAGGGGTCTGTCACAGCCACATCTTCACAGCACTTGGGAGAACTTGGCCAGCACCCAAGACACCCATTTTTCACCTTCCAGTGAAGCTCTCACCCAGCTTCTGAGACAAGCCTCCTACCTGTGCAGAGCTTCAGAGGAAGAAGGGGAGGGTGGTGTCATACCCTTGTTAGAAAAGTTTGTAAAGTGAAAGCTGAAAGAGGAGTTTGTAATGCACAGGGTTTGGAGAGGAGTGGAACTACCAACCTTTCAGCCTGAGGCAGGACCCAGAGGTTAATCTGTAAACTACAAACCCACTCTGCCTCAGACTGCAGTTTGGAAATCTTTTAAATGAACCAACCAGTGGCAGTTGGAGTGATTAGAAGGTTAATTCACCCTCCAGATTGCCAAGTATCTGTTCATCAGCTTGTCCTGTGCTCACTTAAATGTTCACAGCACCAGTGTCCTGCCCCCAAAGCTGTCTTCATTTCTAATAACTGCAATTAATGCTTTTTTACATTAAACTGTCAAACCAGAGGGGTGGGTGAAGTTTTAAAACATTTAAAGTTTGCATTCAAGTTGGAGTGGGGTTTTTTTGGTGTAATTTAACATAATTTGAGGACTTTGATTCTTTATACAAGTTTACAGGTTTACATAACTATGGATGAACCAGAACCCCTTTACTGCAGCTGCTTCTCTCTAGAATTTGCTGTTGCCATGAGGAGATTTCACTTCTGAAAGTGGCAAAAGCCCCATAAGCCACTCATGGCAGCAATTTAAATGACTTTTCCAACCCAATTGATGCTTCAGCCCCACAGCTGCTTCCCAAGCCCATTGCCTCTCAAAGAGGAAGCCCCCAGAGTTGAAGTCACTTAAGTTAGAGCTTGGCCACAGCCCTGAGGGTGGAGGTGGTGCCCACAGCAAAGTCTCCACCCTCCTGCTCTCCCCTGGCTGGTAGCAGCACCAGTTGTTCTGAAGTCTTCCTTAGCAAACAGCTCTGCTCCCTTCTCCAGCACATGAAGCAGCACAGAACATCAACCCAGAGGCAAAAGCAAAGCCCAGAAATCATACAGAGAAGTTTAATTTTACATCCCTGTGCCCCAGGGCAGGACAGAGGTAGTCAAAGCACAGGAGCACACACACTGGAGCTTAACAGAACCAACTCCCTCAGGTCTCACCATCCAAGAGAATTCTTTTCCCAGATCCACAGAAGCAGCCTCCAGAGAATGTTATTTAAGGGTGAACCTCCAACCTGTTTGTTATTGAGAATGGCATCTCCACCTAATCCAGAAATTAAAACAGAGTAAATAATTTTGTGCAAAAGGTGTCAAGGAGATTTGTTCAGTGAAACCAATTCCAAATGAAAATAAATTTATTTAAAATCTTACATTGTAGCATTCCTTCATTGCACAAAATCCAAGTGTTCATCAGAGTGATGGCTGTTGGATAATACATCAGTTAATAGAGCTGAGGTGGGGAACCCCCAAAGTAAGCTACATTAGAACCATGGAGCTTATGCAGCCACATGAGAAATGCTCTCTGCTGCTTTGTTATTACACAGGTAGTTGGTTCTATCAACTCAAGCCTAGTGACTTGGATTTGTTTTATGCATATTGGGTTTTGTTCTATTACTTTCCCAGAGATTGTGCTCCCCTGAGTCAGCTGTGTTCATTGGTCAGAATAAATTCCAGCATCTGACAGCATTTCCATTAATCAGAGCCAAGGCAGCATACGTGAGAAGATAATAGAAAGATAAACCCAGTATTAGCTGGTGACCAGGAAACTGGATTTATGGATGCTGCTCACAGCAGAAGGTGGCTGAAAGGCATTTTTAACTTGGAGAGAAAACTCAGAGGAGGAGGAGGGCACCATGGGAAGTCCTTCAGAGGGGAGAATGTGTCTGGAAGCTCCCAGATGATGTAGCACTGTTCCAACCCCTCATTCCTGGGGCTGTGCTCACTCCTGGCTTCCCCCTCTAGTTGCAAGCAATGTTGAGATCCTTTGCTACTGAACAGCTGTGAAATCTGTTTTTATTACACTGATCTTAAAAAGGACCTGTGAACACTTCCCCCACCCACCTGACAGATTTAGTATTGTCTTCACTGAAAGTCAGGTAGCATGGATCTAAAATACAAAGCATTTTTCTTCACTGTATTGAACAGTCAAGACAATTCACTTCACCCTGTTGTATGAAGCCAGAGATGAAGCACAGCAATTAAAACCCAAACCAACAAAAAAAAAAAACAATTAAAAAAGGCATAAATTGTATTTGTAGGAAAAAATAAAATAGTAGAACTCTGAGCTCCCAGCCTATAAAGCAGGGGGTGCAGTTCCAACAACTCTAGTTCTGTGGCACACTCATCATTCCACTGAAATCCTTGTGTTTACCAACAAGGCTCCAGCCCCTAGTCTCATGAAATTAAGGCTTTCTTTGTTTTATCAGAGAAGTTAGCAGCCTTCACCAGCACACAGAGCAGGCACAAGAAGGACAGTGCCCTGGGAGCAGGATGGATCTGTGGCAGGCACTTTCCTCCAGCATGGAAGGAGGGAAAGCAGCTGAACAGGCAGGAGTCACTCAGCCTTCAGCAGAGTCACAGTCCCTTGTCATTCACAGCAAGGCCCAAAAGGGTGCCATCAGAGCAGGAGAGCCCAGGGGTGATGTTTCTCTGCCCAGGTGGGATCTTTCTCTTGGCACTACCTAATAGAAATTAAGATTTTGACAGAAAATCAAATCAATCTTTCATCTTTCTTGGTTAAAAAAATCCATAAAAGGCATTTCTAAACCAGTGGAATCAGCCCAAAAACCAAGCTCAGAGCTGGTACAAGTTTTAAACACAGGCTACCAAGTATTTTCTTGATCAGATATGAATATCAAACAAATAGAGAACTGGATGATTTAGTTTTATTCCAAGAACTCACTTTTCAGTGTGACCTCTTGCTATTTGCAGTACAAGACTCTCTAGAATTCTTTATATTTACATCACACCAGCACAGCTTTAACTTCAAGGAACTTGCTCCTGATTTACAGCAGAGGAAGACTAGGCTTTCTGGTTCAGAACTAGCAAGAAAAGAACATCTCAGGCAATTTGATTTCCCTCTTTCAAAGTTCCAGCATTAAGGTGCCCATTCAGAACCACTCTAAAAATACCTCTGTTCATCCCCAAGGGTTTAACTCTTGTGCAGACAGTTTTGATTGCACTGATCCAGGTAATCTGCTGGATGGTTGAACAGAGTTGATTTACTTCTCATTTCCCAAAACACATTCTCATTAGGCTTTGGAGGGCTTGGGAACACCCAGGAGTTGTCTTCTAGGGAGCTCTTTCCGTAGGAATGCTGTTCCTGAAATGTTTTGCCATCAGCTGGAATGGGTCTCTCATCTGTCCATGCTTGGAGAGCCCTTTCAGGAGGGAGTCTGACATCTGGTGGCAGAGGGGGAGACACAGGATCACAGAGTATTTGATCATGATGGGAGAGGTTTCTATAGAGCACTCCAGCTGTCAAATTCCTCTTGGAAAAGTCCAAGTCAACACGTTGTGCTGGTGCAGCAGGGGCAGCTGAAGAAAGAGGGAAAAAAGAAATGAAAATGATGTTATCTGATGTATTTTTCACATCCTCCAAATGTGCTGCAGTGGAGCAGAGATGTTAAACCCAATGTTTTCAAGCTACAAGTTTCCAGAGCATATCTGACTTCAGCAACTACTTCTAAGTTAGAAACTGAACAAAATAACCTCACCTTCTGCAAGGTGAGCCAGAGATCCTGAAATCCAAAACACACCCAACATCTGGGAAACCTCCACCCAGCTCCCACTTAACACAGATAAACCAATGAATCTGACAAGGCTGGAGTTAATGCTGAGCAATGTGATGCACTTGGAGAAGTGGATCAGATGCAAACCCTGCTCACACACCCTGCTGCTTCCTGCTCTGATTCTTCTAACAACTTGTGTTCTCAGGCTGCCAAGAACCTGAATCCTCACTGTCCATGAAGCAGTAAGAGGGAAATGTGTTCATAGGCTCCCTGTGCTCCACAAACTGCCACGTTCAGCCACCTGAAATTCCAGAGGAGTTTCAAATCCTACGTAGGGGAGGATTCTGAAACTGAACAGCTCTACCTGAAATGAAAGAGCTGCACCTTCAGTGCACATCTCAACAGAGAACCAAATAAAACCAGGGCACTTCTTTGCAGTGGTAATTTCCCTAACAGTTAATGGGAGCAGATGAACCATTCCTGCAGGTAAAGAAGCTTCCAGAACAGCTCTGAATCTCCAGTTGGCCAAAATAACACAAGTTCCATTTGTCACTGTAAATTAAAAGGCATCACTCAGTTGACAAATGTCACCAAAAGCTCCTTCCAGGACCACAGGCATCAGCACATCTAAAAGGCACTGGATGGGGCCTCCTTGTGCTGACAGGTGTAAAAAGCAATTGGAAGCCTCCAGGCCTTTAGGAGTTCCAGAAAAATGGAAGCCACTGATAATGGCTTGAAAATATAAATAAATAAAAAAAGATATAAACATAAAGCAGCCACAGATTTGTTGAAAAATAAACAATACATAAATGACAGCCAAGTAGAATTTGCATGTGAATTGATAGTTAATCCATGCAGAGCAGTGTGATGAGTACACTGTGTTCTGCAGACTTTATGCACCTCTGATAGTGGCAGCTAATTAGTATATGGTATAATAGCCAGTACTACAGGTGTAGGATATGGAAAATAAAGTTAATTCTACCCATATTTAGAATAAGACAATATTTTTATAAAGCAATAAGCACTTCTGTATCTGTGCTGCATTCATAGGTGTGGCTGACAAGCAAGGTAAACAGGAAAAAATGCAATTTATTTCTGCTGAACCTCTCCTCTTATACACTGCTGAAAAACTACTGGAAAAAGCCTACTGAGCAAAAGGCAAAAAATCCCCTGTTTCCCAATCAATCAATAATGCCTTTTACAGCTGGGGGTGTACAGCTGCATTAGCAACTGCAGAGAAGAAGACTGTTCTCCAAGAAGAGAAAAAAAAACCCAGTACTTGTGTAGTGGCAAGGCAGATAATTCCAATTGTGACAGACTCAGGGATGAAACACCTCAGTCAGCTCCCAGTTTCTCTGCTGGGAACTGCAGGAGCAGAGACTGACCTGGCAACAGCATGAGCAAGTGTACAAACTGTGTTGGTAATTGATAGTGAATCCTGTCATTACCTCACCAAGTTCATCAAAGCTCTTCAGAAACAAAATGACTCTGACTTGTAATGGACAAGCATAGACTGTCACCAATATATTGTAAACGAGTTCACAGTCTCTCACCAGCATCTTCTGCATTCCAAACTCAGTAAATACCACAACTGAGGTGAGCAAGAGACCAGAGGAAATAATGCAATAAACAGGCTAATGGTCTGTCCCCACCAGAGTAAGGTTTGAGAGGAACATTAATTATGAAACAGAAGAACCATCTGATGAGCTACTCACAGAAATTACACATACTTATATTCCCACCTTATTTGCTCAGCACTCAGGAAATATCTTGCACAGCATTTTGCTAGCACAGACAATTCTAAACACTAACATAAATATGCAACCATAAGGGCATTTCAGTCTATTAAAGTCTGATTGTAAATGTTGCCAAATTAATGCTTTATGTATTCTATAGTGGGAAAATGAGACTGTTTGCAAAAGGATTTTTTTTTGCCCCTAATATGAAGTAGTTGTGGTAAAAGGTCAAATACGAGTAAACTTAACACCTCAGCCTTGTGCACATAAGCAACACTTGACTGAGAAAAAAGCCACAAGGGGAACAGAATACAGTACTGAAGGAAAAACACATCAGCAACACCTTTATGTGTGAAGTTGACCAGTATGAGACAGAAGCAAAGGCAGAAAATGGGTATGCTGGAACCATACTCCAAGTGATGAGGTTCTGATAAGCCAGGATGCTATGAAATGGCCCAGCTCTCATCAGCAGAGTGCCCTGCAAACACTGAACTTGCCTTTCTTGGTGGCTGCTGGGTTGCTCTTCAGCTTTCGTAGAGCCTCAGCCTGCAGGGCAGTCACCAGGTGCAAATTGGACATCTCTCTCTTCAGCTCCCAATATGCCTGGTGCACACTTCCAAAACAAAAAGGAGTTGAGGTTAAAGAATTGCCACCTCTAAAGCACCCTCATGCTGTGGATAGTTTTTGCCTGACATATATTGTAATTTTACTGAAGTACCATGGTTCAAAATAAGCTACTTCTCTGTACTGCTCAATTCAAACTAATAAACCTTTGTATCTTTCATTTGACTTTTGCAGATTACAGTATACAATGTATTTTATATCAGCATAGTAGATGAGAATAATGTTTTCAAGTTCCCCAACTGGAAGGAAATATGAAGCATTTTCTCCAATTTCATTATTTGAAACTAACCATCTTACCATAAAATTAGTCATCTCCAAGGAATAAAATAATTACATGGACACAAGATTGCAAACAAGGTGGAGAATTAACTTTGACTGGCTTCTGATAAATTACCATGCACACCATCACAGGTTATGATCCTAGATAATGCTAATTGATCATTGTTTTAAATATTCAATCAAAATCAGTATTGAGTCTTGAAACCATTAATTTTTCTACAATGGATTTGGACTAGATATCAGAGAACCAAACTAAGCAGCCACACACAGACCACACTAACATCTAAACCATACTGTTTCATATTCTGGTTATTTATACTAATAGTTTAAAAAGCAGAGACCAAATTTATTCTCTGCAGCATAAGATGAGAAGCATATTTAGCAAAAGCAGCTCTGTTCCAACATGGAAGTTCCAGGCTGCAAGTTCTGTAACAGGCATTTAGCACTTGGAAAAGCACCTTGCAAGGGGATGCAGGTGCCAGAATTCCACTTCAGTCAGCCATAAGATGGGAATTGTTTCTGTGGATCCAACAGCTGGTTTGCATGGGAGGTTTTTGGCTAGGCTCAAATGCAGAGCACACTCACTATTGATGGGGTAACACAAAACCACTACACCGTGCATAAGCTAATTCAGGTGGTGTGTGCAATATCATCACACCAGAGAACATCTGAAGAGCAGGATCTGTGCTGTTCTTTTGCAGTGACTGCTCTCCTTGCCCATCTCTGCAGCTGTGGAGTAGAGCAGCCTGTCGGTAGGAAGGAGCACTCTTCCCTCTGGTGGAAAGTGGTGTAAGTACAGAGAGCCATGCCTGGCTGTGAGCTGCAGTCAACACCTCATTCTGCCAGGCACAACACCTGGGAACATCCATGCGTTCACTAATTGTTCCTTTGCATTAAGAATTAAAGGATATATAGACTTTCTAATGCAGCACACATAGTCAAGACAGGATAATAAAGGAGTTTAGATCCCTAGGATTTAGCACAGTTGGTATTTGAATGGCTGCCAATGAGAACAAACTTTGATGTGTTAGATTTTTTCTGGAAATCTGTTTCTTTTTCAATAGGTCACATAATGGCTTCTTAATATTAAAAATAAAACCCCAAATACTTTCAGATGTCCTCTAGCAGAAGTATTATTACTGCACTGAGTAAGAAAGTGTGTTCCAACACTAAGCAAGATATTTGAAGCCATAATCTATGCAAATTCCAACCTCCCCCTAGGCAGAATGAAAATGCTCTGTAGCTGGGATGAGACTTGGAAATTTATCTACCACCTCCTCAAGTTAACTGGTTATTAAAAAGCTGATTTTTAACTATAGGACATTTAACTGTCATTTTCCATGCAACAATATGAAGATGTATCTGTTTTCTTATCATTATCATCCTGGACTACCAGCAAAACAAAGGAAGAAAGGATTACATTGATCTTGCCAAATCAGCATTCCCAGGCTTGAAATTGGATTGTGTAATTTGAAATAACACATTTGAGTAAGCTGCAAGAACATTTATTTATTCAAATAACTGTCCCTCAGTAGACTGAAACTAAAACATGAAAGCCAGTTGGTTTTCTTACCTTTGGATGTCTTGCTTTTGAAGGAGGTCTCCATTTAATGGATTTTCATCTTGAGCCTGATTCTACAGTGTGAGAGGAAAAGAGAAGGGATGAATGTGTGATTTCAGATCTAAATTAAATACTGCAGTAGAACTACCAGTGTGAGCCTCTTCAGTTGTGTTGGCTGCTGTTGTTTCCCAAATGGACATAAAAGACTTGTAAGAATGTGCACTCAAAATGCTTCATTTACCAACTTCTATGAAGTCATTGCTCAGACACCAGCATTCTATTTAAAAACAAAACCAACCCCAAAAGCAGTTGAGCTCTATGAATTTGTGATTCTTTGAAAAGCAAAAACTGAGAATTGACTTCCATTAAAAAAAATTAAAACAGTCTTCTGCTGTTCTTTCCCTCATCCAGTATATAGACCTTTAAATTAACCTATAAGACTTCCACAAGTTACTGTTCTGATAGAGGATGAATCCCTTAAACCTACAGGACTGTTTTGAAGTGTACAGAAAGCAGCCTCAGAGAATCAGAGCTCTCTTCAGTAGCAGTGTTTTTATTAGACACTCACCTGGGATGAGCTCCCCTTCACCCTTCTCTTCATGCTCCCTCCTACTATCAATGCCCCTAGCCAAGCTGCTGGGAGTTTAATACTTGTTCCTTGGCATTATCTTTTAGATACCTAAAAGATTTCCAGATGCAAGTGAAAACAAACAGTAAGGGGAGTTACACCACCTCCCATGCCTTGCAGGTGATGTGCTTTATCCCCACCTAGTGGAAAAAACAGACTGAACCTAAGAATAGATGCACATGAGCCTGTCCCTGAAAGATAAGAGTGTGGTGTGACAGCAGCAGACCTGTAGAGACCCCAGCACCCCAACCACTTCTGCTTTAAGGGCAGCAGGAGAAGGACTTGAGTCCAGCCTAGCTCTAATCTGGTCCCTGAGAGGTTGAGACCTACCTTGAATATCAGCTCACTCAAATATGTGCCTCAAGATTATAGAGATGTCATTAATGACCATGAGGAACCTAAATTAATCTGCCTCTTCAACCAATCACATTTAAATCTTTGCAGTTTAGTGTGAACTTCCATGTGACTGCAGATTCCTGAAGACTGACACTGTACTTCTTGTCATGGGAAGCAGTCAGCTTACACTGGATGTATTTAAAATACCCAACACACAATGCACTTTATTAAGATAACTTAATTTCATTTTTGAGATCCTAAACACATCCCCATGACAATGAGCCCCTTGCAACACTGGCTCTGGAAATGGAAGGGATGGGCACTAAAAGAGATACAAGACTAGATATCTTGTCACAAAAATCCACTTTCCTTACCAGATCCATGCAGCTACCCTGCTGTGCCAGGGATTTCAGGTAATGCTGTGACACAGACAAACCTATTAACACAAAAATTCCTTAAAAGTAAAGGTACCTTCTGTTTGGATTTTTGCAACTCCTTTTTGAGACTGTTGCACTCTTGCTTGAGCTGCTCTAGATCCTGTTCCAGGCTATGCACCTTCAGGTCACTGTTCAGCTTCTCTATTTCCCAGCTGGACTGAGTACAGTTCAGATTTTTCATCACTGTAAGAAGACAAGCAAGACAATCAGGTTTCCATCTCTGTTCAAGAACTTCAACTCAATATGCAAGGCTGGATTTTAACTAGTCCATGCCCTATAAAATAAATTACCCTGAAGAAACTGCAGTTTTATGACAGAGAAATAATAACACTGGGAAGGCTGTGGGCAGAGAATTGGCCTATTTTCTGAGTTTAAAGTTCAGAGCCCTACCCTCCAATAACACACTGGTATCTATTAAGAAGCAACCCAAGACAACCTTACCATCAAACCAGCAGTAGGAGGCTACTTGGAGAGCAAGAAAAGAAGGAACATGACAGGAAGACAACTCTGAAGTCTTCAACTGAATGGTACTCACTTCTAGACTGAACAACTGAAACAAACTTTAGCTATTGATTTTTCTTCAACAAGGTCCTCAGAGCCCACTTAGGAGTTAAACTGATCACTAAATATGGCTTCACATACCTCACATCTACAGGTACCAGAGAGAGTGGAATCAGCTGGAAAATGTTTTGATACTTGAATTCTGTCCCTGCCCCACTGTGAGGAAATGGTGCTGGGGTCTAGAAACTTGGCCTGAGATTAGCTCATGTATTAGATCATAATATAACCACTAGGACTCACCACCACACATAGAGATGAAGTAACCAAGTGCATACCTTGTTGAGTTTCCACTTCAGTTCTTAGTTGTAACAACTCCACTTCTTTATTTTGCAACTGTTCATTCAAGGTTTTCAAGGATTCCTCATTTTCTTTCATCTATTTTTGGAGGGGAAAGGGGAGGGAAGCCATTTGTGAAACTTGTTTCTATTTTGTCTCACCATTCAGATTTGGTTTTGTTTCTTTTTTTTTAACAAACAGACAAAACCACCAAAAAAAATCCAAACAAAACAACAAGCAGCAAACTATTGGTTTGATTTTTTTTAGCATTAGCCTAGCCTAATAATGAAACTCTTAGTTCTGAGTATTGTTCTGTAGGTTAAAAACCTAAAGGAGTGCCAAAACAAACACCACGGATCTCCAGCAAACACAATGAATTCTGCAGTAAACATTGACTGACACTGCAATACTTCTATGCTAACAAGCATTTCAATGCTGACTGAAGCAGCAGTACCATTTTGTCCAGTTTGCTCTTCAGCTGGTCCCTGTCTATGCAGGCCTCTCTGTAGGCTTGGTAGGCCTTGTTGACTTGCTCACGCCCAACGGAGCTGCATTCCTCTTCCAGTCGGGAGCCGAGCAGCTGCAAGTTCAACAGGCAAGAGAAGGAAGTTTGGGATGTTATACTGGTTTAAGAATATAAATTCACAACATTTAGGAAATTAAGAGGAAAATGAACATCTTTTTGTTAACAAGCCATCATTGAAACAGGGTTTTTTTCAGTGTATGTATGTGAGACAAGCCAAAGCAGCATTATTTTACAAATAATTACCTCACTGCCTGGTAAAGCAAGTGGGAAATAAAGACTGTCAACTGCACTGTCAGAAAGAGGAGCAGAGTTGGTTAAAATACATTCAGTATTCTTAGTTAACAGAGCAAGAAGAGAAGTCTTACATCAAATTCCACCTGCCCCTACAGAAAGTTGTTTTGGCTCAGTATTGCATTATCCTTTCCATTCTGCTTGTCCTGCACACTGGCTTTAAGCTGCTGAGGCATTTCAACACATTCAGTGCACATAATGGAGGCAACAGCTTTAGAGAGTTTCTTTAAGAAACACACACACACAAAATTCCCAACAAATCAGGTGCCAGTTGTGTATCTGCCTTGGGCATCTCCTACTTTGGGTGTTCACTTGAAAGAAAGTATGGGAAGCAAGCCAGAGATAGAAAGCTTCTGCCCTTTGGTTCTTGATTTGACTCTCAAAACATGTGTACTGCTCATCTGAAGTTTTGTCCTCTATGTTTTCCTCCCCCAAATAAAGGCACTCAGATAGTTTCATCAGGCTTCTGTTCATTCTGAAGTTTCTGTATAAATTAAAAGATATCAAATCCTGTTTATTGTGATTTTGAGTAACCACATAACAGATAGCTTGGCTCAGAGAATGTTGAGTCTAGAGCTCTATTCCTATCCCCATCACCCCACCAGGATCTTAAAGAGAGTGCTGAGAAAGTTTTGCCTTTTGCCAGGAATTCATCCCTGTCAGTCACCAACAATTCCTGAGTATTTCAAAATTATACCCAGTGTGACTCAAGCTTCCAATGCCACTAAATAATAGATGCCTTGTGAGCTTTGAAAATACACTAGCACATACTCAGACCCAAGTCCTACCTCTAGGATCTATCCTTCTGCTTTATGTTAATAAGTAAACAACCTACCAAAGTGAAGACCTTCTGCAGCACAAAGGACAGTACTGAATGAGGGATATTTGACTATGGATAGCACTCTGGTCAGGGAGAAAAGCCTGAACCATGCTCAGATTTTAGCCTTTTTTTAATGAACCTCACTAGACTAAAGCCAGGAGAAACTGTGCAGAAAACAAAAAAACCCTGTATGATGTAACTGGACTACCAGAGGAACCAACTGTGTTTCACTTCAACAAATAAAGAGATTTACCAAAACTTTTTAAATTTGAAATGATTTTAAGTGCATATTTTAAATACTTAACCATCTGCTCTGCCATCCAGCCAGGAACAAAATAAATAGCTGCTGCCAGAAGCTGGTAAATTGACTTTCTTACCTTCTCTTCTAGAATTCTCACTCTTTTTTTTAAGAAGGAATTCTCCTTCTCTGTCTCCTTTAGTCGTTTCTTGATATCTTCATATGCAGTGACAAGTGCAAAGTGTGAGGCAACAGACTCATCTCCACTGTAAGAAGGAACAGGAATCTCCCCATCTCTCTTATGCCCATTGTCTGCTTTTTCATGGTTCAAAATACAGATGTCATCCTCTACCAGCTCCTCCATGACAGCTGTTAAAAAGACAAATATGAGCACAACATTTTCACAAACACAAATTATTCAAGACTGAAAACCTTCCAAAAGAATACTGTAATGTACTGCATTCTTTATTACCAATATTTATACTTTACCCAACCTTTGCAATGTTTCATATACTTTCTTGAACTGCAGGTCTTAAAACCTCCAAAGCATTTTCCTTAATGTTACTAGTTATCAGGAACAAGTTCAGATTGAAAAATCAATCAGCCAACCCCAAAAAACCCCACAAAACCAACCAACAGAAAAAGAAACACAGCTCATCCTTAGTTATGAAGATTCCTTGCATTTATAGGCAAATATATATATATACAAATGCTATGCAGTACCTGATAAAATCCCTGTCCCCTTAAACTACTGATGCTACTTCTGCTAAAAGCAGATTTGTATTTTTCTCTGTGAACAAATCCTGGTGTTGCTGATGATCAGCTCATGAACCAACAGAAACACTGGAATGAAAGGAATGAGTGTAATGAAGCCAGTTTGTATTGTAGGAAAAAGTTATTTCAACAGACAACTGAGCTGATCAGCAGAACTTGGCAGGAAAAGCAGGGGAGAAACAGCCACAGTTCATTCACATCTCACAGTTTACAAAACTAAACCATAAAGAAAAAAAGTGCTGAGTGACTTTTCATCTCTCTGCAGTTGTAATTTATGAGATGGAAAATGCACCTCTGCACTAGAGTAACCAACTAAAGATTTCCCACTAAGTTCTCCCTAATATTTTTCCCTCTGCTGAAGAAACATGTTACACTGACACTGGAATAGAATGGTCTGTACATGTAGCAGCCTATTTAAAAGGCCTCTACATCCAAAAAATATATGTTAAATGAGTACCACTAGTAGTGTTTGTATTAAATAATTGATGTTTAAAAAACCCAACAGCAACCCAAATACACTGTTGACAGGACAGAGCATTACATTAAGTTCTAGCAGGAGAAATGATGTCCACTGTTTATAAGCATAGGAACTTGAAGAGATGGCACCACTTGGGTTTTCTTTCAGCCACTGTAGGAAGGAACAGTTTCCAGAAACCACTTCTGTTGTTCATGATGCAATTCTTGTTCTAGAACAGCTTTACGATTTAATATATTAAATATCTTGAGAATGTTTTCCCATTTCTTACTAACACTTGTCAGAAATAGAGCTTTTCTCTTCACCAAGCTTTACGAACACCAGTCACTGACACCATGGGAGGCAGGTAAATACAAAACACATTTTACATATGAGGAACACACCATGGAGAGGCTCTAACAGCAAAAAGCCCACTGCACAAACAGATTGATGTCATGTGCAATGATCATCTTAGATCAGGAGAGACAGTAAAAACATGATTATTTTTTTCCCCAATACCAAGCTGATTCCCTTTTTGCCCCATCTTTGAAAGAGAATAAAACAGTTTTCAAAAGATTTCCAAATGTCAAATACAAATAACTTCAAGATGGTATTTTAATGATTTTTTTTTTTTCAGGGCTACTCAGGAATCTGAACCATTTCACTTAGTTTACATTCCAGACTTCAGGGGTTTGATGTCTATAACAGCATGAACAGTCTCCAGCTGTTAGGAACAGCAGTGTCATTCTTGTCCTGCCTTACATAGAAGGGTGTATATATGCATGTAGAGATAAAAATAAAACATTAAATTCAAGAAATGCCTTTGATCCACAGAAATTCTGAGTGTATTGCAGCCCTCACCTGAACTTCAGGAAAGTTTTACTGGCTTGGGGATTTTTTGTGTTGTTTTATTAAATGTCACTGCAGCACAGCAATGAAAAACTCCTGCAGACAGCAATAAAAAACACACAGTATATGGAGAACAGGACACGTGGTTTAAAACAAGCAAGACCTGCAGTCTCTTCAAGCATTTATCAACTTGCAGCAACTTTAGATCCTTGTTGCTTCCAGGGATGAGCAGCCTGTTCAGACACCACTTTTTACAGACATTTGCTCCTCTTTTAGAGAAACCAATTCTGCACCCACACATCTGAGCAGCTGCTAACCTTGGCCACTGCTTATCCTCCCACAAGGACAAAGTCCACAGCCCCAGAGCTGCCCTGGGAGCTCAGCCCAGCACCCACAGCAGGCTGACACCTCAGCAGGAGCTGAATCAGACCCCAAATCACTTTCGTTTTGCTGCCTCCAGGAAGCGAGTGTCTCAGAGCTTACAAACCAGAGCACTGTAAATTCTCCCCCCTGAACATCTGAGGAAGCCAGAGGAGCTAAACACAATCTCTTTAGTGTTTCATCTCTCTCATCGTGTTTATTAAACAATTAAATGTAATCCTGAAACTAATTAGAAGCAGTACTGCCAAAGAAAGAAAAGAGCAGGATGGCCCCTGGCTGTTAAACAATCCTGCACCAAATACATGTCTTTTTGAAAGGTTACTGGAAAACCTTTGGGGTTTTCATGTTCTCATGCTAATACTGAATATTATTTCAATAGACAGGTTTTTGATGTTCATTCCTTCCCACTTGAAAATTTTTATAAAGAGTATTTACAAAAGCTAAGACAGCTTGTTTTGGTGGTTTTTGAAATCTTTTGTAAAACAAGCAGTAGGTCCAACTTCCCAGGCAAGTTTCCTCCCACTCAATTCTACTCTCAGATTAATTAACATTCAATAAGTTTACAAGTTCAGTGACTAGTGTTATGAAAGTCTTGTGTAACTGTGGTAACTTTAATTTCAACTGGAAACATATCTCACCTGTAACAGCTCTTCAAAGGCAAGTTAAAAGCAGTTGCACTGAGGGCCCTTGGTCAAATTGCTAAGGTAACATCTTTCACACTTCCCACTTTAAACTGTGATACCAAAGCTACACTGAAAACCAAATCACAGTATTTGCTGAAATTAAGGCAATCCTGAAATATTTGCTGTGCAAAGATGTCACTTAGTCCCCTCTGCTCTTTGAAAGACTTTTTTCTATTTACTTTTTAGTGTAAAAGATAACCTGGCTAGAGTTCTGTCAATGGCCACTTCATACATTTCTGAGCTGTAAACTGGAGCCTACAAGGACTCAAAAATATTAACTAGTTTTAGAAAAAGTGAGGGGTTTGGGGAGGAGGAGGAAGTGGCTAAAAATCCTCATATGATCTAATCTAGAGTTCACTCAACCAGTGCTTTCTGCCTCCTGACTTCACTGAGCTGTTAGCTCAAAAACTGTGTTTAGAATTTGTGGCCATAAATAGCCACTTAATTTCCAGTGCAGTCACCTCACAAACACTCCTGGCACAAGTTCTTTTCCAAAATACCAATGATTCAAAGAACAAAATGCAGTAGTATTAGATTTCTTTTGGCTTCTACAAGAAAAACTCCAGGATACATGTGTTAACTGGTGTTATTAGCAGCAGCAGCATCCCCACACACACCAATATCCAAATTGTTTCCCGTAGTCCATAACAATAATTGGCAGAGAACTCCCTCAGAAAAATACCTGGCCATTGAAGCCCAGAGAATAATTGACTGTTACAACAGTAATCCTCCCCTTGCTCCATGTTTTTCCAGAGCTAACTTCCAGTATTCCAGTTCTGCTGTGTTCATGCAGCATAAGACAGCAGGGAAATGAAGGAACGAAACCAAAAGCACCTAAAACCACCCACGGGAACAGTTTACAGCCCAAACTGTTCTCCTTCTAAGCTGCTGGGGGACAGACTTCTTTAAGGACATCAGGATAATTTCTCCAGCAGGTGAAACATCAGGATTTCAAAATGGAATTTCTGAAAAGCTGAAAGCATCACCAGCATGCAAAACTATCCCAACATATTCAGCTGCACTCCCATCTCCCAGACTAACACAGCCTGTAATACCAGTGTTCCAGTGCCCTCCAGGATTTCATCAGAGGTCTCTCTTCTCTCATCTTGTGCCAATAATCCTGCTTTGTTCCTTTCCCTCGCCAGATTCCCCTGTTCTAACGCACAGACCGCTGCTCTAAGAACTCGGCCGCTTTTCCAGCTTAATTAGGTGCAACTTTTTAAGTGGTTTTATTGGCCACCTGAGACCCACTCCGAACTCCCCACCTTCCAACTCTGCTCGCCGTGCCCCACCGGGGGTACCAGTTACACCCCGCCTGCAAAGCATCTCCCGCCGGCTCCTGCTACGAGAACGCCTCGATCTTAAGAAACTACAGATCCGCTAGAACCGCCTCTGTCCCCAGGGGAAGCCGCCGCTGTCCCAACGGGGCACGAAACTCCCCAATACTCCCAGAGCCCCCCTCCGAGCGCAGGCCGCGGGGCCGCCCCACAGGCGACGTTCCCCAGCCGGCCCCACCCCACGGCAGGACCTACCTCTGCAGGCCTGGCTGGGGACAGGCAGCTCAGCAAGGGACGGTCACCTCGGCGGAGAAGCGGCAGCGGCCGTCACGGCCTCCGCTCAGGCCCCTTCGGGATCCCATCGCCCCCGCTGCGCTGCGCTCCGCCCCGCCCGGATATCGGCTCCACCGCCACGGGAGTGCCCGGGCCGCCGGGCCCGCGCCCCGCCTCTCGGGGAAGTCACCATAAGCGTCACATGAGGCGGAACCAGCTCCCGCCGCTCCTTCCCGCCTCGCCAACGGGCGTTCGGCGGCCCCGGAAGGAGAGAGGCGGCTCCACC
>JANHGL010019295.1:0-10662 GCA_024611195.1 Ceyx melanurus | reverse complement strand
ACCGCCGCTCGCTGCCCGTCGCCCTCGCCATGGCCATGGCCGGCTGCTCCTCCCGCCTCCAGCTCTGGCTCTTGCTCCAAGCCGCCTGCCTCTGCCTGGCCCAGATTGTAAGTCCTCTGCTGGGTCCCCACTCTGCGTTGGGCTGGGATGGGGGACGGAGAGGGGATGGAGAGGGGATGGAGCGGGGATGGAGAGGGGATGGAGAGGGGATGATCCTCCTCTCCCCGGTCACAGACGCTCGCTCGCAGCGTTTGCGATTTTCTGGCTATTTTCCCATCACCTTTTCCTTGCTTCTCCCAGGAATGCCCCCCTCTGAGGGTGGTGGGAGCTGCTCCCAGCCTGGACCCCCAGCGTTTTCCCGCTGGGGACCTTTCTGCCAAAAAAAAGCTTCCATCCCAGCGGGAGAGGGACAGGGCTGGGCTGCATGCCTTAAAGTTTGGGACCTGTTAGCGAAATAAGTTTAATTTTCTCTTTGAGGCACCAACAGGGGACTCTCTGCCAGAGTTTCCCTCCCCAGCAGCGTCCAGATCTTCCACCTCCCATCACCTGAGATATTGCTTATTTGCTTCTGCTGTGCTGGGATGCACTGGGCTGAGGGGGGCTCTGACTCCCGTTGCTGCCCCAGGGCTCCACAGGGGCTTGCCGAGGGGCAGTGATGAGAGACCCCAGCCATGGAGGTGCTGGGGGTCCTGGTGGCTCTCCAGACTCACCCAGGAGCAGGAGAAAATACATCGGAGAGAAGGGAAGGGACGGTGCCCTCGGCTCCTCGGGCAGACAGAGTCCCTTCTGTGATCCCACCAAAAAGATAAAAACTCTCCCTGCCTTCCAACTGCAAAAAACCCAGAATTTTAGGAAAGATTTTGGAAAAAAAAAAAAAAATCATCTTCCTCCGTGGCCCATGAGCACAGACAGGCGGGCTGGGGAGAGCTGAGCTGGAGCAGCTGCCTCCCTAAAACAACCCCAAGGGATGCCCGTGGGCTTGTGGCAGCAGGGTCTGCAGAGGGGAGCAGGTTCCCCTGGGAGCGAGGGGGATGCGGGAGCTCTCGGAACAAGGAACCGTTTGGAACCCTTGGGGCAGGACAAAGGTGCCATTCACGGGCGCTCCACACCGCGGGGTTTGCTTCCAAGGCGAAGCCAGGGCTCTCGGAGTTCTGTGACCAGAGCAGCACCACCACTCCCCCCTGAATATTTACTGCTCTTATAAAATAAATAAGCCTGGAAGGACAGGGGAGTCGCAGGCGTTCGGCCCCAGCCAGTCTGTCTGGTTGGCATTTCCAGGAATACCAGGGTTTGGGCTCCAGGAATGGAGTCTCTCCCCCCACACCAGGCTCCCCATTAGGATAACAGAGGTTTCTTTGCAAAGCTGCTCCTGCAGAGTCCTGTGAAAACCTCAAAGCTGGGGCCAGGCTGCTCAGGGAGCTCCCCTGCTGCCGGCTGAATGGTGCTTTTGTGCGATGGTGTGGGCAGAGAGCCAGCCCGGAGCAGGGGGGGGATCTGCCCGTGGAGGGGCTCAGGGTCCCCATTTCATACCAGAGCTTCAGGTACCTAAATCCTGCTGGTGCTCCTAGAAATCCCAGTGCTGGGCTTGCACCCCGAGCTGAGAAGGGCCTTTGAGGTGCTGCCATCATCCCATCGAGACCCTGCTCTGTCCCCTGTGGGCACCAGGGCAGGAGAGAGCAGCAGTGGGGTAGAAGCCGGGCAGGGGGTGGGAAGCTGGTTGTACCAGTGTGTGGGGAGATTTCCCAGAGCTGCCCTTGCTGGGTAAGTGTGGAGAGGCAGAGCTGTGACATCCCGGGGTGCTCACTCCATCCCAGCAATCTGGAGATGATTGTGCTGCATCCTGAGCTCCCTCTGCCCCCCTCAGCATCTCCTGGGGTCCAGCTGCTCCTTCCTGACGTGGGTCTCATCCCTTTCCCCCCTTAGCGAGGGCCGCCGGGAGAGCCTGGCCCGCGAGGTCCCCCTGGTGCCCCCGGAGTGCCAGGAGCAGATGGCATCGACGTGAGTACGGCACGGCCGGGAACCTCTGCGGGCCGGAGGGAGGGGACCCGCCGCACAAAGAGGGGCATTGTGTGGGGCAGAGGCTCGGTGAAGGGCAGGGGATGCCGGGGCCCTGTGGTTCCCACACTGCTCTCCTTGTGGGCTGGGGTGGGAGGGTCCCTGTAATGATGGCGTGAGGCAGCAGCTCCAGCTACCTTCCCAGAACAGCAGCCTCTGGCCTCTAGACCAATGTGGGAAGTGGCACCTGAAAAGCTTTGTGGGGAGCACAGTGACAGGGAGGTTTGGGTGCAAGGTGCTTGGAGCACCCCTGTCTGGGCAGTGGAGGATGCTTGGAGGGTGCAGGGTTCAACCCAGAGATGCTCAGTGAGGAAGCAGACCTGGTGGGGGCTGGCAGGGAGCAGGACCCCCAGGTTGGGTGGCCAAGGGCTTGGGCAGGCAGCTGAGTGGTCTTGAGCCCCCTGAGCTGCTGTGCCTGGCCCTGTGGGGTGACAAACCCCTTTTTACACCCTCTTCCCTTTCCCCAGGGTGACAAAGGCCCTGCTGGAGCCCCCGGGTCCCCGGTGAGTACTCACCTCTCCTCGCAGCTCACCCCAGGGTCTTGTCCTTTCTGGAGGAGCTCCTCCCAATCTGCCCCCACGGCTCTTCTCATTTAAAGGGTGTCAAGGGGGAGCCCGGAGCCCCTGGTCCAGATGGGCCTCCAGGGAAGCCGGGCATCGATGTGAGTACCGACCCCTGCCCCCCTGTGGCATCCCTGGCCACAGCCCCAGGTCACAAGGTGGGACTGGCAATAACCTCCCACCCACCTCTCCTTCTGCAGGGCCTGACGGGAGCAAAAGGGGAGCCGGGGCCCATCGGTGGGCCAGGACTTAAAGTGAGTGAGGGGCTGCTCTGGGGAACCCACTGCAGGCTCCCACCTTCCCCTCCTGTAGCCAGTGGGGACTGGCCATGCTGGGAGCAGCCCCATTGCTGTGCAGGGGGTGCACCAGTGTGGGAATTGGGCGATGGGAGTGAGGGGCACTGAGGCTGGATCCACTGAGTTGACAGCAGCAGAGTAGGGCTTGGTGGGGTCAGACCCTCCTGTTTCAGCTCTTGACTCTCCCCTTCTGTCCCACCAGGGCCAGCCTGGACTCCCAGGGCCACCGGGGCTCCCTGTGAGTATCTGCCTGTGCCACAGGTACAGGCAATGCACCCGCTCCTGGCTCCAGCACCCGTGAGCAGGGTGGGAGCAGAGCGGGGATCCAGCCCCCATCCTCAGTGGTGGTGTGGGCTCTGCCCTGCTCAGGGCAGGGATGCTGGTGGTTTTGGGGTGTTGGAGAATTTGGACCAACTGTGTCTTTCTTGTTGCAGGGTCCTTCGCTGCCAGGACCTCCTGTAAGTGCCACTCTTGTGGGGCTGGGAGGGGACCCTGCTCAGGGTTGCACTGGAAGAACTCAAATCCCAGCATGCTCAAAGGGGGTGGTGTCTCGGGGCTTGACCTTTCCCACTTGGTGAATGTCTCTCTTCTCCCTAAGGGGCTTCCAGGCCAGGTTGGGATTCCTGGAGAGATGGGATCGCTGGGACCCAAGGTGAGGAGTCAGGAGGGGGTGTGGGAAAATCCTCCCTTCTTTACATCAGCAGCTGTTTCTCCACATTTCAGGGCTCCTGTGGTAAACAGGGATGAGCCCATCGTGTGGGAGAGTGGGGTCCTATAGTGGGAACAGAGGGGTGATGGGTTCTGCCTACAGATGGGTCCCCTGGTGCCATCCATCCCCTCCCAGCCGGGGATGCCCCAGTTCCCACTGTGGCAGCCTGGACCTCTGGTGCTTCGTGTGCTCTCCACCCCAACTCCAGCAACACCTGCTGCCTCCTCATCCCTAAATCTCCTTTCCTGGTGTTACTCTTTCCTAGGGTGACCCTGGACCTGATGGCCCACGGGGTCCCCCAGGACCTCCAGGGAAACCCGTGAGTATCTCCCCAGTCACCAGCATCTTCTGCAGGAGGGAGAGGCTTCCACCCGGGCTCAGCCCAGGGTTTGGGGCTGGGACATGGCACACACCTCCCACCCCGTGCCTTGCTGCCCTCCCTCTCAGGTCTAACACTCACCCCTCCTGTAACTCCAAGATGAACCCACGGCTGCTGACGGTTGGTCTCCTTCCCTGCAGGGCCCCCCAGGACACATCCAAGGACTGGAAGGCAGTGCTGATTTCTTGGTGAGAGCTGCCATTGACCTGTCCCTTCTGCAGGCCTTGGCTGGGTAACAGCACTGGAAGAGTGGCCTGAAATGCAGCCACCAGTGTAGTTTGGTAACTGAGGGGCAATGGAGAGCAGCCTCTGGATCTTTTCCCAACTTACCCTGCCCTTCTTCTTCCCCACCAGTGCCCAACCAGCTGCCCACCAGGTCCCAAGGGCCCTCAGGGACTGCAGGGATTGAAGGTAAGGAAGGTGTCAGGGAGTGCCTGCGAGGCAAGACCAGGTTCCAAAGCCCCTGGCAAGCTCCCAGAGCAGCAAACCCCAGAGGGTTTAACCTGTCACCAGGTTTAACCCAGTGACTTTCCCCACCACAGCCCCTCCCAACTCTGGGATGCTGAACCCCATCATGTCATGATCTTCCTCTCTGCCCATAGGGACACAGAGGCCGTCCAGGTGCCCTCGGAGAGCCCGGCAGGCAGGGCAGTCAGGTGAGTGACCTTCCTAGCAGCTTCCCATCAGGACCCAGTCATGACTGCTTCTGGGAGAACTGGGGAAGTCCAGGGTTGGGAGATGGTGGGTGGACAGGGTGGTCTTCCCATGGTGGCTCCCTGGGCAGGGGAACCTGTCCCTATCCCCTGTCTGGTCCCAGGTGAGAGATTCTCAGGTCAGTTTGTACCCCTGCTCCACTCCAACACTCACCTCTTTCCTCTCCATCCCTTCTCAGGGCCCCAAGGGTGACGTCGGTGTCTCTGGAGAACAAGGAGTCCCAGGCCCTCCGGTAACGTGTTCACTTCTCTTTGCTTCTCTGCCTCCGGGACTGGGGGCAACCAGTTTGTGCTTGGTCCCCGACACCAGGGACAGAACAAGAACAGGTCCCACTGCTAAGACCAGAGCAAATCCTTCATCCCACCCATCTCCCTCCTCGCAGCCCTGAAGCTGTCACCAGGAGGGTGGCAAAGCCACATCCCGAAGGAGACCCCCGTGGTCAGCGCTGGCCTGGGTAGCACGTTCACGTGGACAACCTGCTCACGTAGAGCCCCCCTCACCCCACCCCAAGTGGGGGTGCAGTGCCCAGCTCACCACGGGGACTGGGGATTAAAGCTGCTTGAGCTCACCGAGCACTTTGAAGATGAAAAGCAATTAACTTTAACGAAGGGCTGAGCCCTTCGGCCCGGGAAAGGGCAAAACTGCTTTGAAGCCAGGGGCTGTGGCTGGGGCAGCAGCACCAGTTGGGGCCCGTTGCTGTTATTGAAGTGACAGCTGGAAGGGCAACCGGTGGGGGGGCTGCAGAATTAGGGGGAGCAGGGGGACTGAAAAGCCTCACCTTTGGCAAAACTGGCTGGTTTCCAGTACCAGCTTTTGCTCTAATTGCGGCTTCCCCCTGGGCTGCTCCAGCTAAGCCGGCTGTTGTTTCCTTCCCCGCAGGGTCCGCAGGGCCTGAGGGGTTATCCTGGGATGGCAGGACCCAAGGGCGAGACGGTGAGTGCCAGGGGGATGCAGCACCCAGTCCTGGGGTCAGAGGGACCAGCTTCCATAGTGGAGCTTCCCAGGAGCATCACTAACATGACTGTTTGATTATCTCGAGGAGCTGGGTACTGCCTCTTGCTGGTGGGGTTGGACCTGGCTGTGGGCTGAGGTTGGGGTGGGAAGAACTGACCCTGCCCTGCTCTCTTTGCAGGGTCCTGCTGGTTACAAGGGGATGGTTGGAACCATCGGAGCAGCTGGGCGGCCGGTGAGTGCCCTGCCTCGTCCCTGGGAGCTGGGGGGCATGTGGGGGGCTCCACACTTGGCTGCTCAGCCCTCATCTTACTCACTTCCAGGGCAGGGAAGGCCCCAAGGGACCACCTGGAGACCCTGGTGAGAAGGGAGATCTGGTACGTAGCCATGCCCCATGTGATGACAGCACCCCTTTACCCAGCTTGGCCCCATTTGCTGGCACAGACAGAGGCTCTGCCTCCATCAGCATCTCCTGCCTCTGCCAGCTCTGCCCCTACACCAAGAAGGTGTCTGAAATCACACCTGCTCTCTCCTGCTTTAGGGTGGCCGTGGTATTAGGGGCCCTCAGGGAGACATTGGCCCCAAGGGGGAGAATGTAAGTACAGCCAGTGGCACCTGTGCCCACATCTGGGGCTGAGCTCCTTGCAAGGAGCTCTCTCAGTCTCTCTCTATCCTGTTCAGGGTCATCCTACACCCTTGCACCCTGGCTCAGCGAGGCTGGAGCTTTCCTTTCCCTTCCCAGCCTTTCATTTCCCCCATGACAAACCTTTCAGTCCATCTCAGAGGTGTCAGACTGAGTGACTCTTCCCTCCTCCACAGGGTCTCCCAGGCATCGATGGCAAGGATGGCACCCCGGGTATCCCCGGCATTAAGGTGGGCTAGGGGACCCTTGTGCTACCTGTGGACAACTGATTTCTGCACCCTTCTTGTCACACTGTAACACCCTCTCTGACCCTTGCAGGGTAGCGTGGGACAGACTGGCCACCCAGGAACAACAGGACATCGGGGACAAGCTGTGAGTAGGGGGTTGTGGGACCCCCCACCCAGGTGGGTACCTGTGGGATGTCATCCCTATCCCCATGTGGTGCCAGCACCCAGCAGGGACACTGCCTCTAGTGCTATGCATTGGATTTGACCCCAGCTTTGCTTCCACAGGGCTTGCCAGGCCAGCCAGGAAGCAAAGGTGGCCCAGGCGACAAGGTGGGTCTGGGGCAACAGGGGACACCCCCTCTGAGCAGCCACCCCCATCCCACACAGCACTGTGGCAGCCTCCGAGCTCCATCCCTGAACCTTGTCCCCATCCTGTCCCCTCCTCTCACTCTCCCTGAACCATCTCTGTCTCTGTCTGCAGGGTGAAGTGGGTGCTCGGGGCCAGATCGGTGTCACTGGTGCCCCGGGGCAGATGGTGAGTCCTGAGCTGTCACCGGGTTCCTCAGGGCATAGCCTGGGGGTTGCTCATTCACTCCCCCCTTGCCCTGTTTTCCTGTCAAACAGAAAATAGAGGTGGGTTCTTTATGCCCCTCAACCCTCCTCCTGAGGCCACCTCCTTGGCCACCTGGTACAGTGGCTGCAGGGGACAAGGACAGGGTCACAAGGCCCTCAGAGAAGGAAGAAGGGCAGCTGATGGTGCATGAATGCAAGAGAAGCAGCTGGTCTGGGTTCTTATTGGTGTTTTTTTCCCCCCTTAGGGTGAGCCTGGACCTCGGGGCGAGCAGGGACCACAGGGTGTCCCCGGGTTGAAGGTGAGTTGGGGATCCCCGTGGGGTTTGGGCAGTGCCAGGAGCCACCCCTGACTACTCCTCTCTTGCCGGGTCTCTGCAGGGTGACAGGGGTGAGCGTGGCCTCGTGGGGCCCCCCGGCGAGCAGGGGAAAATGGTGAGTTGCACCTGTAACCAGGCTGGGAAACCAAGCAACCCTGTGGGGATGCTCAGCCTGAGGGATGGGGTCAGCAGGGCACAGCTGGCATCACCTGCACAGCCCCTCTCACTTTGATCACGGTCAGGGGCTGGCCTGTGCCCACTCTGCTGTGCCAGGGAGAGGGATTAGCCAGGGGGGCAAATAGCACAGGGATTAGTGGTCCCGGGACCATGCTGGGTTTGCAGCCCCAGCCTGGGGAGGAATTTCCTCTCAGCCTGGTGAGATCAGGGAGGTTGCCCAACCCCTCTCAAAGGCTTTCCCAGAGTGGAAAAATGGCCAAGAAATGACCTGTGTCCCTCTGTCTTCCTGAGAGCCACTCTCAGTACAGCTTGAGGGGAGGCTCCTCCATCATTTCTTCCCTGTGCCCTCCCAGAGGCTGGATTCAAGGCAGGTTGGGATGCTTTGGGGCAAGCTGGGATGCTGGAGGAGATGGGAACCTGCCAGTGCATTTCATTGCCTTGGGGAGGATGCTGTGACAGTGGAAGACAGTTTTCCCACCACCTCTTCTCACTCATTTTCTCTTTTTCTTGTGATATCTTGATTGCCAGGGGCCAAAGGGTGAGCAGGGCCCACCAGGCATCCCAGGACCCCAAGGTTTGCCAGGAGTCAAAGGAGACAAGGTGACTGCTCTGGCTGCAGGGGATGGGTTGCTCTGGGGTGCAGCTTAGGGCAGCTGCACTGAGCTGAACTGACACCTCCACCCCTTCCTTTCTCCAGGGCTCCCCAGGAAAAACTGGTCCCAAAGGCAATGCTGTGAGTACTTCACCCTCCTGTCCAGGCAGGGGCATCAGTGGGGAATCATTGGCACCCATGGTTAATGGGGCTGGCACTCACCTCTGCATGGGGGCTGGTACCCACTGACACCAGATGCTTTCTCCATCGCTGCCCTCATCACCCCAGTCGAGTGCAGAAGGAGGAAAGGAGAATTCAGGGGTGCAGAGGAGGATGCTGGTGGTGAATGGTCACATTTCTTCTTGCCTTTCTTCCAGGGAGACCTCGGTGTTCACGGCCTCGCTGGGCTGAAGGGAGAGAAGGTGAGTCCTGCAGAAGGTTCCTGGGGTGGGGTGAAGGGATGTGGGTCCCTCTCCATGCTGAGGTCTCCTGCCACACCATTGCACCCCAGCACAGCCACAGGGCACTCTGGGGGAGGTACCTGTGACTCCCTGCATCTGCAGCTTCAAGTTTGTGCTGTCTCCCCGTTGCATTTCTTGTGTCTTCTGTCCCCAGGGTGAATCGGGAGAGCCGGGACCGAAGGGGCAGGTGAGTGACTGGGGGGATGGGAGCAAGGAGCTCCCCACACCTTGGCTCCTGATCGTCCTGACCAGTCCTGAAATCCACGGAGCTGGTGCATGCTGCACACCGGTGGCCTGAGAAAGTATTGTCACTGGAGATAGGCTTCAGTGACCCTGCTCAGCCCTGGATTTGGGTTCAGCCCCTGTTGGGGATTCAACCCCTGGTTACGATGGTTAATACTGGAGGTCCTCAGGGTCTTGGGCACAGCCCCTGCGCTCAGGACAGGGCTGAGCTTCCCACTCCTGACCCCGTTCTCCATCCCCATCACAGCAAGGCATCCGGGGCGAGCTCGGCTTCCCCGGCCCCTCGGGGGATGCAGGAGCACCGGGAGTTCGAGGCTACCCAGGACCCCCAGGGCCACGAGGACTGGTGGGGGAGCGCGGTGTGCCAGGGATGCCAGGCCCGCGGGGTGTAGCGGTGAGTACCCCCCCAGCACCCACCCCTTCCTCACCTGTCCTGGGGGCTGCTCCCATCAGCCTGTTCAGCTCTGCGGGTGAATTGCCTCCGACCTTCTCTCACCATCCTATGTCCCCTGGGGAGTGGCTGCTGGTCAGCTCGGGAGCTGCTGGTGCTTCCCCGTGTGCTTTCCAAGGGGGGGCTGAGCTGGATCCCACCTTTCTAGAAAAGAGAAATTCCTGATTTCTCACCATATACAGCACCAGCAGCAGGCTTAGCTCCGATGTGTTCCTCTGCAGCCCACCTGGGGGGCAGAATTTTTCCATATAAGCCTCATTTTAGACTTACAAACTGGTGCTGCAGAAAGTGAACACCGTGAGCTGAGTCTGGAGCACTTGTACTGGGACTGAATAGAAAACAAGCAAGGGTGGGAAGCCAGCGTGGGATGCAGGGGGGTGCTCAGGACCAGGAGTTGGGTTGGGACTAGCTCTGTGGGTACAGGTGAAGATGGAAAGAGTGATCTCCCTTGATGGTGTGTCCCTCTTCTTGCTGCTGGCAGGGCCGGGATGCTGGGGACCAGCACATTGTCGACGTGGTCCTGAAGATGCTGCAAGGTGAGGGGACAGGGGGGCACCACCAGCTGGGTGGATGCCACCGTGTCCTGTCCCACACCGGCCTCTCTCTGCCCTACAGAGCAGCTGGCAGAGGTGGCAGTCAGTGCCAAGAGAGCTGCCCTGGGTGGAGTTGGTGCCATGGGACCCCCTGGACCTCCTGGTCCTCCAGGGCCACCTGGTGATCAGGGCCTTCATGGACCAATGGGACCTCGAGGTGCCCCTGGCATCCTGGGTGCTGCTGGGCAGATTGGCAACATAGGACCTAAAGGTAGGTGGTGGGTGGCCATGCCCATGCCACACCAGGCAAAAAACCCTCCTTGGGGCTGACCCAGCCTCCTCCTGTCACCCTCGTCCCCTACCCTGGATCCACATTTCCTGCTGCAGCTCCAGCAAGTCCCTCCCTCCCTGTTTCTTTCTCTGTAGGGAAGCGAGGTGAGAAGGGTGAGCGGGGAGAAGCTGGCCGTGGCCACCCGGGCATGCCAGGACCCCCAGGGATCCCAGGTAAGCCCCTCTCCCCCCAGTCCAGGCAGCAGCAGCAGCTCAGGACCTTGTCACCCACCCCTGCAAACCTGCACGGGTTCATCCCGCAGTTCCCTGACCCGTAGCACCCTTTGCCACCTCCTGTGGCTCCAAGGGCAGCTTTCCCAGCCCCTCACTGTCCCACTCCACCAACACCTCCCTGACCCCAGCACCGGGCAAGCCGGGCTCAGCACCCACCGAAGACCCCGCTGCCTTTGCAGGTCTCCCCGGCATCCCCGGCCACGCGCTGGATGGCAAG
>JANHGL010019294.1:0-19568 GCA_024611195.1 Ceyx melanurus | reverse complement strand
GGCGCGCGCTCGCTTGTACCCCCCTGGCCCAGGGCGCGCGACCGGCCATTAAGGAGCGCGCGGCGGCCTCGCCCCCGCCGCCCTTAGAGCCCTCGGGGTAGGCGCCGCTCGGGGCCTTTCCCGCCTTTGTCACCCCCACCCGGGCCGGCGCCCCGCCCTCCTCCCCCACCCAATGTTTCCCCTTTGAGGTAAAGCCGCTGCGCCCCAGAACCCCGCGAAGAACTCGCCTACCCCACGCACGCCCCCGGGACGGAGCGGCAGAAGAGGAGCGGAGGCAGAAGAAGGGGGGGCGCCTCTCCCGGGCCGGGCGGCTGGGACAATAGGTGCCGCCGCACAAAGCGCTGCCGGGCGGCGAGGCTCCTGGCACGGGCCGCGGTGCGCGCTTGGAAGCTCTCCGAGCGCCGTGCGTGCAAACGCCGAACGCTGCTGAAGCCGAGCGCGGGAGGGATGGCGCGTACGGCAGCGGCAGGAGAAAAGGTGGCTGAGGGGATCTAAATATGGCTGGAGAGACGTTTATAAAATCATCATGAGAAAGGGCTGAATGTATTTTTGGTTCGGGGTTGGCTGGGGAAAAGCTTGGAGCTGTGGTCATGGCAACTCCTCCTGTTTGGATCCTGCTACGTGCGGGAAAGCAGCTCGTTGCCTGCGTCTCCGTGAAATAAAATTGCGTCGGATGAATGCCTGCTCCCGTTAACCTTGGGTCTTGCTCATTCAGTCATCTTGGAAGATCCAAATATTGACTAATCCCTCAGGTTACGCTGAGGTGATGGTACTGGGTGGACTGGTAAATTACAAACCCCGTGTTCTTTCAAGAAAGTACTGAGAACAACAAAGACGTCTTTATGAATATGTATGATTACATATGCATACGTGCATCTGCTTGCTTAAGTGCTCTCAGAAGCCACTGGTTACTAGCTGGGTGCTCTGCATCTGAATAGCTGTCAGAAGAGTGATGAATCTGTGATTCTGTGATCTGAATAGCTGTCAGAAGAGCAGTGACAGTGACAGGTCTGTGCACAGAAAGCTCACATCTTTTTGTGTGTACATATACACATGCATGTGTGTTGTTCACAGGTTCATGTTTTGTTCCTGCCTGTATGCTGTATAAGCAGTGCACACACGTGTGCTGTCTTTGCCACACTGAGCTGAGTATGCCCAGGAATTCTTCAGCCCAGGAAGCCAGTGGATGTGAACCTGAATAGGGCAGAAACACAAAATAGCCTGGGAGCCCTGTAAAGGACCCAGGGATGAGGAAACAAGTCCAAACCCAGGATAGTATCTTAATAGCAATGGTAATGTGAAAGTGTTGGGTTTCCTTTAAATAGGCCCGTGCAGCAGAGATCATTCAAAACACCTTTCACATCCAGAACCACCCAATGTCCTACCAAAGCCACAGTCTTCCAACACTTACCTTAAGAGAAGTTTTGATCTCCGTAGTCTTAGAGTTTTTGGCATGACAAATGGTTGAGCACCATGATAAAAAACAAAACAGATCCTGTTCGTACAAGATGCAAAAATGAGCTTACGACATGGTTAAGGAAATTCTTAATACAGTGTGGTGTGACAAATAACCAGTCAGAAGTGCCCGATTCCCAAGTCACTATCTATATCCCTGTTTGAGAACAGATGGAGGAAAGCCTTTAGATGATCTAAACTTGGCTCAACCCACCCTGTTTACTGATGGAGTTTCCACTAGCAGGGAAATTAGAGCTACTGGGCTGCGATCACTCGGGGCCACAGCTCGCTGATCCAGCTCCCTTGCTGGGACACCCAGCCAGGACACCTGGCCAGGACACCCCTCTGTCCCTGAGCAGGTGCACATTGGTACAGGTAGACTGAAGTCCCAAGGCTGATGATGTGCAAGATAAGCCCCGTCACCATAGCCCTCCAGAGGACTTCTCAGCACTGCTGGCTTGCACTGGTGAGGAACAGTCGCCTCAGCCCAGCCAAGCCCTGGCTCTCTGTGAATACAGGCTGTAAAACTGGTGCCTGGCACTCAGAACTTGCCACTAACAAGTAAGCAGAGCAGGCCTCAAGAAAGCAATCTCAAACCAACCCAGGGAAAAATACTGTGGCTTGAGATGTAGCTCTGAAAAGGAGATCAATTACTACTGCTCAGAGTAAGGTCAGACTATGTTCTGGAAATCAGCATACAAAAGTAAAGCCTAACTTTTTATACATTCGAGAAATTACTGAAGGTTCATAAGGGCCAGGTGCTGCTCCCAGTTAGACAAGGAGCACAGAAAGGAAGGCAAGTTACAGAAGAAAATCCAAGAAAGTTTTTGGTATCTCCAAAATGGCCAAGGAATCTTGAATTCTCTTCTGTCGACTTTCCAAGGCTCAGAACTTGCCAGGTGCATGACTGCTCCTGTGGGAATTTGTAATCTCTTTTAAAAACTGAGAACAGCAAATTCCACTGGAAGCACACTGTCCCAGAGCCCCCACAGCTGGAATTAGCGAGTGAAAGTTGATTTTCAAACACGGGGGTGATCACTGAATTCCAGGGCTGGAAAGGATACTGAGGGGGTCATCTAACTGCATGGCTGTGAAAGCATCTCTGCCCCATCTGCTTTACCCCTCACACCTCCCCCTTGCTGCAGACTCCAGAGTCTGTCCAGGCAAGAAGCTCTTTTCTCATGATTCACTCTTCTGCTTTTAGAAAGTTTTCCCTGGATCTTTACCATGATTCACATCTACTTTTCATCCTACCCATCACAAAGAAAACATTTGTTCCTCTCGCTCCTGCAACAACCTCCTAGATGTGTTAAGACTGATCATGTCAATTCTCGTTACATTCCCCAGACCTAAAACTACATTTACTCTGTCCTGTCCTCCTAGAAGACCTCTGGTGATTGTCAGTGGTCACTGTTGGTGGCTCTCACTTCAGCCCATGTCTTTCCTGAATTTCCCTGTGCAGGAACATCACACAGCATGTTCCTACACAGCATTTGTAAAAGTCAAGGCCACAACATGAAACCATTGTGCCAGATGCCAACATGGAACCAGTGGCACTTAAGTACCTGAGATGCTCTCTGCTAACCAGAACTCATCTCCTGGATTCAAGTGTTTCTGCTAAAAGTCACTGCATTTAAATTGCTGTCTACTGGAGGCAATTAAAGGATTTACTCTGTGAGTTATAATCCTATTTCCTGATGCTCACATCTACTTGGACAGCTAGAGCCATGTATTTATTTATTAATGTGAAAGTAAACTACACAAATCAGCAGCTGAATGCTTCCTAAAGAATAAACTTTTCCAGAAGAAACTTAAGGACAACAGAAAGTCTACTTTACAGAGGTCTTAACATTTGCTGTCTTCTGCATCAGCTGCAACAGTTAGCAGGGAGAGTTGTCCAATTCTGGATAAAATATAGAACTGACTTCCTAAGTAAATAATAGGTGTTCAACTTGTGTTTGAAACACAGGGCAGAAATCATCAATCACCCAGCATTCTCCTGATGCAAGTGGTCACTCACTGCAGAAGCATTTGACTAACTGTAATCTTTATTATTAAATGATGCTATTTTTACCACACACTCCACCACCCCTGAACACACACCCATTAATCTGGAGTGGTGTTGTGTGCAGGGGTGAGGTCTGTGTTCCAAACACATTGCTGGTGGTGTTTTGTTACAAGAAAACAAATACAAATCTAATTCTCTTGAAAAAAAACCCAAACTACCTGGTGGCTCACTAGTAAAAGTAGAAACTTGTCTAGGTAAAAATTCTTCCATTCAACAGGAAAATAAAAAGACAGCCCATTAGATCCAGTAAAATGTGATCATGTAGAAAAAACATTTCTAAGCCTTCAGGCTAAGTTTCAGGTAGGAGCTAATAAAGAAAGTTTCTCTGGGGCTACATGCAAATCTACTGAGTGCTCAGTGTAGACTTGGGAGCATTTTAAGTAAGAGAGGCTCTGAGCCTCTGCATCCAACACTGCAGATCATCAGTCTGGGCACTGTACAGCATG
Source organism: Ceyx melanurus (assembly GCA_024611195.1). Classification (NCBI taxonomy): domain Eukaryota; kingdom Metazoa; phylum Chordata; class Aves; order Coraciiformes; family Alcedinidae; genus Ceyx; species Ceyx melanurus. The sequence continues at coordinate 15,599 of JANHGL010019294.1, read as the reverse complement.
TTAAGGGCCAGGAAGAATAGCAGAGCTGAGCTTAACTTCACCCCTCCTCTACGAACAACAGCAGCTCAGGCATCTAAAGCACTAAGAGAAGAGCTTTTCAAGGAAGTAAAATATGGATATGCAAGAAGAGGACCATACCCAGCTGAAGTACGACTAGACTGTTGCCATGCTATGCAATTAATATCTTAAAAAGAAGTGCAGCATTTCCTTGTATTCAGCTAGTCCTTGAGAAGGACTAAAGGGGCAGATTAAAATATACCTTGGTGAGGTGTAATAGAATGCACTAAGGTCTAAAACATTACTGTTTGGAGTCTGGATTAGGGGAGAGCCTGAGCTATGTTTTGTATACTTGTTTTTAAAGCAACAGCTTCTGCTCCTTTAACTGAGTGTACAGAGCAGATCCCTTGTGGTGTTCTCTAGCAATAACTGACAGCCCTCAAATCTCAAACAGGTCTGGAAGCTTTTTTTACCCATGGTTAGGTTCTTCTTAGCAAGAGGCTCTGGAGTCCCAGTTGAGAACCTTATTGCTTTACTAGTACTATTAAAATTGTCCTTTGACAGGTTATGAGACTCTCTCTCACCACTGTTTAGAGAAGTATTAATATAAAGCAGCAAGTAAATCAATAAAGTCACTTTATTGATCCTGAGAACGTGGAACTACTATTAATAAAACATGTTGATGTTGTTTTACAGATAGGTCAAAGTCCTGGGAAGGGAGTGTTTGTCATTCTAATTCATGTGCAGTTTCATCAGCAAAGTATTTGTTATTGCAGTATTGTATTTATTCATCTCCCGTTTGCCTCCCCCACAGCCAGAACATCTGCTAAATGTTTCTGAATCTAAGCTTGTTGGGATAGGGCCCATTACTTTCCCATATTTATGACCTGTGGGGTACCCTGGCTCTCATTCAGCACTGACCTCTTCCCGAGGCTTGTGCACTGGTGACAGAACCTATTGGGTTTATGTGCAAGAGTTTCACGTGTCCAGGGGTCACAAAGGGGGCTGCAAATCCAGTTACATCCCAAAGTACTCCAGCTCCACTGCTGCAGAGAAGCAGAACTGTCTGCTAATATCTGAGTGATGCAGGAACATGTATTTATGGTGTCCTAAAGAACTGTAATGAAGAGTAACGGGATGAAATAGAAAGAAACAAAGCTGTATCTGACTCCAGAAGCATCCTTTAGCATCAACATATTCTCAAGTTCGGCCAAACCATCCAAAAAAACAAAAAAGCAAAGTCTGATTATAACAGACTGGACAAAGCAGAACACAGGACTCGTTCTGGGGATAGAAAAATGAACAAATCATTCATCTCTGATTTGTGTTTTTCTTCTGTCGCAGCCCAGTCTCTCATGCCAACACTCACACAGGCACAGCTTTATCCTACATACACACTGAAGGGAGTGTATTCTGCCATTATTGTGCAGAAACTTACACATGTGACTCCCATTACCACCAACAGAAGCTATGTTCATCCATTGCCCTGGTGTGCCCGGGCAGACCAGCCCTGTCCCTGTTTGCCTTTTGGGCTGCTTTGCAAACACTGCCTTTCCCAAGTCGAGGCTGTAAGATTTCCAGACCTCGTGAGAAAGAGCCTAGCCCATCTCCTCTCAACTGTGAGAGCCATCCATGTTCCAAGGGTCATTTGTCTGCCTTAACGTGTGCCAGCAGCAGAGCACAAGCACAGCCTAATAGTCTTAATGAGATTACAGCCAGAGATGCCCCAGTGCGGCTGGCTGGCCGAGGAACAGAACAAGCACCAAATTCATCTGGAGGAAAAAAAACATTCTCCTTGGGTTTCATTTGAGCAGGCTGCATGCATACATCTACGGTGCACAAGATCTCTTTGATTTCTTTTTCCTTACTTTTTTTTTTTTTTGCAATGCATTGTTAGCTTCTCACTGGTCTCTAGATTTAATTCTTTTTTTTTTCAGGTGAGAATTTACAACTCTGTAGCACAATTGCATCTATAGATGCCCATTGTTAGCCATGTTAAGACTGGTCTCAGCCATGGTTTTTGTGTGTTTTGATTACCATCTGTCTGTGGGCTTGACTATGATATTTGTGTGCTGCAGTGGAGTGGGGTGGATCTTTGCCAACATAATAATTCCTTTTATCAGCACTTTATCTGATGCATCTGTTTGACTCACTGGAATGAAATTGCTTGTAACTCTATCCTACACAGGGCAAATACTCTTTCTGCACCTGTTCCAAGTGGCATTTGGTTTGCTTAGTGCTCCAACTCTTAACAAAACCAAGTGAAAGAGTGTGTATAACAAAGGCTGGAATCAGGAATGAAATGAGAAAGCTGCTCATAGGATACTACTGTATCTGCTGGCTAGAGCACAACACCCAGTAGTACATGCACTAAGGTGCAGACTGTGCCACGCTCACTGCAAACTGCACGTTGCAGCTGCTTGCTGGAGAAACCTGCTGCTGCTGCTGCTGCTGCTGCTGCTGGGCAAGACTGCAGCTCCTGCATGACTTCATGACTAGAAAAAAATCCAGAAGAAGTGCACTAATGGGTTTTGTATGAAGCCTATTTAGAAGAGGTTGCACAAAAGAAAATTCCTCCCTTAGAAAGACCAGAATTTTCTAGTCAGTAGCAAAGGATGACTAACGAAAGGCTGGGTCAGTACTCACAGAGCTGGGCTGCACAAGGCACCTCCTTCTTGCACATGTCAACTCCCTCCCCCCTGACAGTTGCTGATAGTTCTCCCACCTCTGCCAGGGCAGGCATCGACACCGGAGCCCCTCGCCACTCACCACGCTCTGCCCCCGCACAGCTTTCTCCTCGGAGAGCTTGCACGATCGTCTCCTTCTCTGGGCTTGCAAGGTAAAGCCAAAGTCAAAAAGACATGGGCTGTGGAGTGCAAATCTCCTCCTGCGAGCCTTTCCCAGAGCATCTCGCAGGGTCGGGGAGGCTGTGTGCTGATGGCTCTGGCTGCCAAGTCATCCCCGTTGCCACGGTAACGCAGCGGTGGTCCCCTGTGGCTCGGTAAGGGAGTGGCAATGGGAGCACCAAACCTATGCGCTGCCTCCTTCTCTGGGGACTCTTCTGGCCGAGGCAATCCCCCTGTTTCTTCAAGAACCAGTTGTTTATACAGAAGGTAGTTCCCTCACACCACACCCCCACAGCCCTCCACTCCCAGACCTGCACAGTAAACCTCGTTTGGGTGGTACAGGAAAGCTGGCATCACCCCGGGACAGCCACTCACTTCCTCTGGGAAATACCACGGCGTGTGAAAACAGGCAAAAAGAAATCTGCTTCTGCTAAACATCTGAACATCAGCACACGCCAGTGGTTGAAGAAATGCTAGGACAGAGCAATATAATTTTTTTCCGAGCAGGTGAATGAGCAGTTGAGACAGCAATAGGGTATTTTTCTGCCAAGTGTTTTTCTGCCAACACAAGCGAGTGCAAGAGTGTCTGTGAGGCCCTAGTACAGCTCTGGGGAAGCTCAGGGCAGGCAGAGTTCCTTTGTTCTCATCCCCTCAACTGAAAAGCCTTGGCATTATCTTTTCTCAGCCTTAAGATTGCAGTTTTCTCCTTGGTTATTTTTGATATAACGATATTTTTGTGGCAACATTGACATAAATATGATTAGTGATGTTAGGCAGGACATTCCACAGCTGCAAAAACCTACAGGCTCTGGGCTGTGGACAGAGAAGCAGCCAAGGCTGCAGCAGCAGACATGATTTTGCTGGACAATGAACAATTCGGGCTTGTTTTGGAAAGCAAATCCTCGGATAGTTAGATAATGCTGCTTGTTTACGAGACAGACTCATCTCATCTTCGTAATAAAATGTTGTTAAATCTTCTTTGTTGCTTTCCTTATTATTCTCTCTTAAGCCAAGTGCTTCTTTTAAGGTAATGGATTTCCTCTCTCGGGATGCCGGTTACAAACACGGCTCTGTGTGCACGTAGGTGGTACCAAAAAAACCAAACACTCAGAAGTAAAACCCACACATTTGCTCTCTTAATTAACTTTCCTATCCTCGCTTTTAACTTGGCTTGTTTGAGCTTTCTCTGACAGTGGCTCATCACAGCTTGCTAGGTGGGGGACAGGCCCCCAGATGCCAAAATCCAAATATTAAAGATCCCATTATGACAGGGGGTTAAGTATCTTTCCACCTCACTCTAGGCTGAGGCAGATGGGATTAGCTCAGAATGGCACTATCAGCCAGAAGGGTTCAAAGACTAGAGCTAGACTCCAAAAACTGTGAGTGGGCTAAAAAAATCTCAGACGTTAGGACCAATAACAATTCAAGTCTTTTTCCTCATCTTTGCCTCTTTCAGACTGAGTTTTCCAGCTTTTCTCCAACACACTACAGGATTATAATTTCATTTAGTTTAGGTTCTCCTACACCTAACATGGGACTTTGAGGACACCACCAGGCACAGTGATGACCACAACAACGAGCTGTCAGTGCAGAAATACCTCCGCCAAGCACCTCGGCCCAGTCTCAGGGATACTCCTGAGCCTTCACATTAAAGATGCTGGACTTTACAGCATCCCCCCACCTCCTCTTACAGTGGCTTAGTGGCTTGTTCAATATTAGGAGGAGCATCTGATTCCACACGGACAGGAGGTTATTACACCTGTGAAGGCACGTTACAAAAATTCACTATCACAGGCACTTTATGTAATTTTAAACAAGAATCAGATGAGCTCACATATGGAAAATGCTGCTTGGTACATACAATGACAGACACCTGTTTTCCTGATATATCCTTCCTCAGATATTTTTATGCTTGGCTTCATGGAAAAAAAGTTGGTGCCCTGAAGACAATCCTGAGCAGGAATCATGCTGGGCTAGCAGGGGGTAGGGCAGCAGCAGAGGAAGGCAGGGAAGAGAAGGTGGCTGGGCTTGGCCTACCTTGTCCATTTGCAGCTTTCTCTTCCTGCAAAGCACCAGCTGGAGCTATTGCCTGGGATCACCAGGGCTGCTGCACCATTACTCACAGAGAAGGGTATAGGAATGCCAGCAGCTAATAAGCAGCACATTCTCATCAGTCGCCTCATCAGGCTAATTTAACAAACAGAAGGTTGCAGAGGCTAAAGGGCTGGAAATGACATTCTGGCTTCTGGATCCAGGCCAGCACAGAGCGTGTCCCTGTGCCTGCACACTTTGGTCTCAACCACAACCAAAAGAGAGCTACCCTCAGTGTACGGCCACGGGAGGACATTGATTTCATAAACTGAGCTGGAAGGCTGAGGCCACAGCACATTCCTTCTTCCTAATGACTAGGAGGCAACAGGAGCAGGAACATGAATATTCCTTTGTCCATAAACGGCCAAACCACATTCCTGGTCACCAAGTTCCCTTGCAGAAAGGAGGCTTTGTCTGGAGCTCATGAGTGAGGACAGCAAGAAAGCCTTTAAAAAAACACCCAACTTGGTGAATCAGGGTGGCAGCACACCTTCAACTGAGGAGTTAGCTCTGGCATCCAAGGGAGGAGGCTGATGCAAAGGGCAGAAAGTGAACAGAGGGGTGTGTGTGGTCTTCAGAGAGGGATAAAGACAGAAAGTGTGCTTGTGTGTGTAGGGAGTGGATTGTTTGTGGTGGGAGTGCAGTCCCTGCGTGTGACTTATAGGTGTCAAACTGAAAAAGAGCTTGTTGGCCTTCTCACTTTTCCTTGCTTTAACCACTGCAGATTTCTAAAGTTGTATCTTTTGCACAAGTTGCACCAAAGGATCTAATGCAATATATTTTCCCTAGTATCATCAGTCTAGGTAGTTCTAACAAAGAGAAATATGTGACAAGATCAGTTCTTTCAAAAGCTGGTGTTAATTTTTGCTCTTAGTACCCCTGTTTTTTTAAAAACACATATTTAATTTTTCTCCCCCCCCCCAGTATGATTTACAGTTGTTGTCTATGCTGGTTTTCTATTTTTACAAGATGGACCCACATTTGATCAGTTTTTACTTGAAATTCTCTGCTGCACTACCAGTAAAATTAACTCACTATGAGTTTTCAAGGCCATTAGAAAGTTATGATCACAATAAAATATGTTCTGTGCTAAATTATTTGAATGTGCTATGCTTTTTTTTTCACATTTTCACACCTGATTTTCATGGAGATCCTTGCTGCTGCTTGTCTATACTCCTATTGACTGCTGCTATGGTCATGCCTTCAATTGATGGGTTTCTCAGCAACTCAGCAATTTTATAACTCCTTTATAAATAATTCAATCAACCCTTCTTCCCCACATCTACTTCTCATTTATTAATGGACCTTCTTTCTAGGCGGGATTTTCTCATCTCTCATCACCATCCAATATATATACTTGGGGGAGGAATGTAATTAGTTTTGTGGTCCTTCTGCCAAAACTTCCACTGACTTCTGTCAGAGATCTGCCTGCAGAATGGCTGTTCACAGCCTGTGGGAGTTGGTCCTATTTCTGTACAGCAGAAATACAGGCTGCAGTGAGTACCCACAGGTGTTTTAAGAGGAGCATGAAAAGGTGGGTTTATAGATCTGAGAAGAGGAAGGTGAAGGGGAATTCTGTCACACAAGAGCAGAGCAAACTGAAGATTTTACATTATGAACTCGTGTTAAATTCTGCCTGGTTGGTGATGTTTTGTTTTGTTTTAAACTTTTCAAATAGCAGAAGAATGGATTTTCTCTTTCCCCCCTTTTCTGTCATCAGACAGCTGTGCAAATATTTTAGCATGCGATTGTGGAAGCACAATACTGAAAACTTCTCAATTGTGCCAAGAGAAAAGTACAGGAAAACAACAAAAGCCTGGGGTAGCTCTGGCTGCCAGGATCTCCCGTCCCCGAGGGAACCAGAGAGAGGAAAAGGGAGAGAAAAAAAGAGAAGTCTGATAGCTTTCATTGCTTACAGTGACAGTGTTCCAGGTCAGAGGGAAGCACAGGCTTTTGTAGTCTTTTTGAAGGAAAGGTAATAGAGCAATTAGCAGGCTATTAAATCACTGCTTTCTTTGGAGGTTGTTGTTTTGTTTATCTGCGGCTCCAACTGTTGGTGTTGTACCTGCTGGAGATACTGAGTTCTTCTCAGGTTGCAGGTACATTGAAAACCTGACTTAGACAGTGTGGTAAATCCGTTTTTGAATGTAGGAAACCAGAGGTACATGCTTGGTCTGCGGTTGTACTGGCCTGGGATGAAACAGGACTTCTTCCAGCTGCCTGAGGGGTTCAACAGCAAAGCAGTGATTCAGTCCAGATGACTGAAAACACTTCTCAAGTTCTCTCAGGAGTTTATGCTACAGAAGTGTGGGCAGCAGGTGATAACACAAACCTAAATATGCCACAGCCTGGAATCAAGTTGCATTGATTCTCTGCCAGAGAATCTTATTACTGCAGGGGAACAAATTAACCCATAAAACCAAATCCCAAGAGCTTTCACTCGCAGCATTCTCAGCGTCGGTTGCCACAGTCATTCGGCAATTTCCCTGCATCAAAAGGCAGATCAGCTTCGTCTTTCCCTGCTGCTCAGGTTGATGCCAGCCTGTTACCCTGCCTCCCAGCAATGCCAAACGCCAGGCTTTGCAAAGGAACGCGTTCTGATCTGTCCTGCTGGGGAGAAGTCAAAAAACAAGATTTCTTCCTGAAGCTGGTCATCGTTCTGTGCCCTGAAACATAGAGCTGGTGGTAGCTCATTTTTTTTAGGCTCGTGTAACTGCCGAAGCTACTGAAACAAACAGAAACGTTTGGCTGTGCTGTGTGTACACTCCCATCCCAGGGAATTAAGCAGGTGGTTATTAAAAGTGCAGTAACACCCACACTGCAAGCACATTTAAACCCTAAAGGAAGAAATTATTCCTTCCATCAAAGACAGCAAAACCATTTAATGATTTCTGGAAGCTTTCTTACTCCAAACTTCCTCTAACCATTTTCATTCCTCTTCCATTTAATTACCTGAATGATTAATTAAGGTTAATCAGCTAATGTTTTGCACAGTGCTTTGAATAAGTAAAGCACTGTATAAATCCTCGGCATGAATTGTTTATTAAGCTACTATTTATTTCACTGTTGTTGCTCTCTGGGCTCTTCCTATTCCTTTTATATTCCCTTTCATGGGCAGTGACTATTATTTGGCTATTACTTCTAGCCCAGGTCATGCAGTCAGCAACACCATCCTCCTGGGGCTGTTTCAGGAATATATGCTATCATCACATGGAACCTGAGTTCAAAGTGAAGATCTCGCCCCCTGTCATCCACATAACAACATTTTCACCTTGCCCTCAGGCTCAGATTCCAGCCTCACTGCACTTACCCCTGCTCACATCAGCAGGGAGATCTGATCTCTCAGAAGGAGACTCCTCTTATTCAGAGGTAGTTGCAGCTCCTCCCAAAAGGGGACTGGTTTCCCAAACAAGTTCTGGAAATATCCTAAATTCTCTCTGTCCTTCAGGAAACCTAACCAGGGCTCTCCTGATGCCACAGGGGCTGAGCACAGACTACATCCAGCCTCCAAGGACAAACAGATTTGCCCATGATAGGAGCCTCACCCTCCTAGGAAAGGTCTGAGGCCACCTCCTACCTTCTGCAGTCTTGTTTGGCTCTGAGCAGGCCATTGGATGCACAAGCACTGATATTGGGTGTCTCAAGTTGTGGTTGTTTTGAGAGACCAGAGCCATGACTTCAAGAACCAGCTGAAATCAGTGGGCTCCAGAGTTATTGTCTCTCAAGAGCCTGTGAGGTAAATATACAAAATATTGTGTCTGCTTTGTTTTTCTTTTAACTGTCAGCTATACAAATTCTGCTTTATAATTGAGAGTCAAGTTCTTTCCTTCTTAGTCATAAGTAATATTCTACAGGCCAGAACAGGCCACAGAGATGCCAAAAATATAACTCTTTGGAACTTGGTAAACAATTTTGTTGATAGTGCTGAAAACGGAGCAGCATGGTTTTCTCTCCACGCATTGGCTCCTCAGAGGCAACGACAACTCATTTCTTTGAGTCACTGAACTCAGCAGACCCAGCTGTGGGCACAACCAGGGCAGGCTGAGCTGGTCAATCTTACAAACCTTCTCTCATGTTCCAGTTTACTTTAACTCTTCTGAGGTCTCCAATGTAAAAGTCTGTCTCATGCTCAAAGAAGCTGCAGAAGACAAGCCCAGAAATAAATTCCCTGTATTGACTTTTTTTCCTTGCCTACATCACTTCTAGACAAGCACAAGACTTTCTGAGCAAAAACATCCATGCAGAGAAGTGAAAGAAGAGAGAAAAATACCTTTATCATTCTGCCCTCACAATTGCCAGGATGCAAGGATGCATCCTTGACCTGAGACCTGTATTTACAGACATGGAGGCATTGCACAGACTGTATGGAGAATTCAAATGCAGGGGTTGAAGTCTGTATGTTGTGTGGACCTGCTCTGGGAGTAGAAAAGCATCAGTCAGGCTTTGCATTCTATCACCATAGGCTTGAAAACCTCCAGAGTCTTACAGGAAACAAACAAACAAAACTACAAATGATAAAACCCAACAACACACAACCCCCCCCCCCCCAAAACATAACAAATGTTTCTAAACAGCAAATGGCACATTTGGAACAGAGTGCAGCCAAAGGCTGCTGAGATGCTGCCTGAGTGCCCAATAAGCAACACAGGGAACAGCTTTGTGGAGAAGACTGGGCAAAAGGAACAAAGAATATATAAGGGGGTTTCACTTTTTTTTTTCCACCCAACCAAGAAGGAAATAATAGATGGCGTTTCCTCCTGTTTGGCTCCTGACACTCTGCAGGAGCAGGGGGATCAGTTTCTGTGGCTCATTAACCCAGCCTACTGCTGTTTCATGGAGATCGATGTATCATTTAATAGGGAGAGGCTTTTCAGCTCGGCCAGATTTTTATCTGCTGAAGGCTACCATGATATTTATAGACATATCCATCAGTGTAACAGCAGGAAGCAATTCTCTAGGGGTCGAATTGGGTGGATTCCTCCTATTTAAACTGCATTATGGATGCAGCTTTCTGTATAGGATTAACCACTTAACTCACTGAATCCCCAACATCATCAGCTATTGTTCACAAGAACTGATGATCTCCATGGCTTAGTTGTGGGATGGTTGACTTGTTTTCAGCCTCAATTATCTTTTCAAATAAAAAGATCCTTTGTTAACCTCTGACTTGCTGAGCAATGTGTGAGCAGCCTATTAAGTACTTTGCAGTACTCTTTTAACCCTACGATTCAGGCAGCTTTAGTCCCGTGATTGTCCTATTCCTGTCCAGTTGGAATCTTCAACTGCCACCTGAATGGCAAGCCAGAGAACCAGCCTTCATCCCAGCAAGCCCAAGAAAAGAACAGTGGCCTGTAAGATCGAGGCAGAAACCATGTTCATATTATGGAAAGTGTTTTAAAGTTCCAACAAAAAAATCTCTTCCCATTTTCCATCCTCGAAGGCCTGGTCAAAGTTCAGCCCTGAATCTCATTTCCATTACTTTGCTCTTAAGTAATTTTGGTTTTCCAGTGTATACAGCTGCAGTGTACTCTTGCTCCTTTGCTTTATACTAATCCATTTCTTTTCATCCAGATATGTCAGAACACTCCAAATACAACTCTCATTACAAAACTAATAAGACTTCAGTCAGGTAGAAAAGACAATGATGTTATCATGTGTATTTTATGAAAAGATAAGCTGATGTTCAGAGAGAAAAAACATAAGAAATTTCTAGTCAGTAAACTTAACATCCAGAGTACTGGGGATAATTTTAATGCTTGAATGTATCTATCCAGAACACTGGCAGTTTTTAGGTAAATCATTTGTGCAAGTCTATTAATTAATAGAATGAGGTTTGCAACTCCTGGCACCCCTTAACCTCTCAGGTCCTCTGGATATGACTGTGACCCTGCTGGGGAGGACACTCACCCTTGGCCTAAAGGCCTAAAACTTGTCTCCTGCTCTCTCTGCTTCCCTCCACTAGGTCACTCTCACACTAGAAATGCCAGAAAAGATCTTGGGAGCACTTGAGGGCAAAGCCAGCAGGCCTCTTTGGTCCATACCCTTCTCAGTGGGGGTTTAAAAGCAGCCAGCAGCTCTGCAGTGAGTGGACACCAGCCATGGTGTTACTGCTCTCTGGACAAGCCAGTGTTGATCCAGAGCAAGAGTCAGGTACTGTAGGGATGCCCTGTTGAATTCTCCTGGTTACATCTGCAGTGGGAGATGGGAGAGTTATGGCTCAGAGTTCCCTTTGACAAACCAAAAATATTTAAAATACAACTTGCCCAATTATGGTAGAGTTCCAAAAAATAGTAATTGCAGGTCATTACTTATTCTGTAATGTTTCAGACAAGTTTTTTCAGGCTGTTCCACTAAGTCACTTATTTTGGCTCTAACCCTAAATAAGAAGTTATTTCAGATTTGGTAATGCAGATTGGGTTTCCAGCTGTCCCTGTGAACAGGCATCTGGAACAAAACTGAGTCTAGAAAACTTTGGGCTGCTGGGGTTCAGACTGCTCTCAAAGCTGGAAACCTCACTGGTTAGATTCCTCAGGGGCTGCCCTTCCCCCTGTGCCAAGAAGTAAACATGTATGTCTAAGGCTTGTAAACTAATTAGACACCTAATCCTACCCTTGTCTGCATCTGGTATTGCTGAGAAAGATGAAAAAGAGAATCAAGTAAGGGAGGAACAGAGGCAAAAAGAACATCAGCCTATCAGAGAAATGAGGGTGAATATACTGCTTGAGACAATTTTACACAAACTATAAGCATACCTCTAAAGCCAAGTTTGCAAGCAGGAAAGTCCTGCCTGCCACAGCCCACCTGCCAGCAGGGCACACGGGGGTGCACTCACCACGAAACACGAGACACAAAGCTTGCATCAGCAAAAAACCTCTTCCCAGGGGCTCCTCTCCCGAGGCTCAGGTGCCAGGCACTGCCTCACAACTCTGCAGACACCTCTCCTGACCACGACAGCACAAGGTTTGCTTTTGAAAAAGGGGAAGGTTGGAGATTAATGGACGACAACTGAATTTGGCAGGTGGCACTCTGAGAAGAGCCTCTTAGACTCTAAAGCAGTGAGCAAAGAGATGCTGTGCTAAGCAAACAGGATTTAATTGACCTACAGTGATGACAGGCTTTAGTATTTTCCCATAGGTAATAACTGGTTGCAGAAAGAAGATGCCTTAGGCCTTGAACCAAATTGGTCACCTTAAAGCTATGAAATGCCCCACCCAGCACTAATTATTGCTATTATTACAGTAACAATGAAATCAAAAGTAATAGCTGTTGTTCTTTGACTGCTGCCTTGCCAAGGCTGCTATTTTGTTTGACGTGGAGCAAAGAGGCTTAATCAACTTAAAATCACCTTTTGTTTTGGAAAGCTTTTGCCATTATCTGAGCAAAACTCAGGTTTCAACAAGTTGTGAAAATACCTCTCGTGTTTCCAGTTTCCAACACCTTACAAGGGGCTTTGTGCATCTGTGATGAAGGTTAAACCAGGCATTTGCTCAGACTGTGATGTGATACCCCACACGGGCTGTAGGTGTGACGACTCCTGTAGGTGCCTTTCCTGCATTCTACTCTCCTCTCACATTGCTTGTGAGGGTTTTCAGGTGCCCAAAATGAGAGGCAACTGCTTCTAAATACAGTAACAACATCAGCAGGTCGTCTCAAAATCAGGTGAAGTGTCTCTTCCTAGTCCTATTTTGAAAGAACACCATGGGGTTGATTCTGTGCCACCGTGCTGGGTGAGGTGGGGACGAGCAGCATCACAACCAACCATTCCAGTTGTTTCAAAATGGATGTAAGAGACTCTCTCTTCAAATCATACGGCCTCACAGTTTCTAGCTCCAAGTGTCCCTAATGCTGTTAATCTCCTATTAACAGCCTACTGACACAGAAGAGGCCACAGAAAAGACTGATTGCCAGCCCTCTGGCCCTGTGACCGTGTGCTGCTCGGAGCTGGATTAATGCTTGAGGCGATTTACCTCAGGAAGCCTTGGTACAGGTGCCTTTAACTCTAAACTCCTTCAAATGCCTGGCAGGACAGGGAGGAGGGGAACCTGGGAATCATCAGTGGATGCAGATACAAACAAAGCCCCTCCAAAATTGATCTTTATGTTCCTACAGAAAATCAGGATGACATCAGCAGGAAAAAAAAAAATCATTTCTTTAAAATAAAAGACAATGAGCTGGGCATCAACATCCCACCCAGGACAGAAGATCCACTGCAATGCTCCCTCCTACCTGTCACTGGCAGCAAGTTTGCTTGAGTTTAGCTTTTCTGGTTACTAAAAAGGGTTATCCAGGAGCACAGGCAAACACGTGGATTTCCTCCAGCATTCCTGCAGCAGCAGAGTTCTGCTCTGGAGGCTAATTCAGGTACATGAGTGACTCTTGCCACTTTCAAACCAGTTTAAGCTGTTCACATTTAAGGCAAGATGGAAAATCAACATCAATCCTACTTGGCAACATGTGTCGGTGTGACAGCTTTGTTTCGGCAGCCCAGGCGGCCGCAGGCTGCACCTCCTCCGCCCGCAGCTCAGTGCGGTGCCCACTGGGTGCTCCATGACCCTACATAGTAGCAGGAGGGTGCGGGGATGACAGCCCAGGCTGACCAGCTGCTTGACGTCAGCCAGCACAACACACTGGCTGCAGGGGAGCTGCGGGAGGAACACAGCTGCCCGGCACAGAAATGCAGGCAGTAGGTGATGGTGCCTGGGACCTGGGCAACCTCCGAGGCTTCTCGTGTGCCTGGTCCGGAGCTAGAGCATCTCTCCACTGAGATGATTCTATTTCTGAACGATTTAATTCTGCTTGTTAACAAATTGCCACTGAAATAAGCAATTGCTCCTGGCCTGAAGTTAAACAGTCCTGTTACTGAGTGACTATTATTTGCAGGTCAGATAGCTGCCGAGGTTTGGCCTTCAAGGCACCACACCGTCCCCTCTAGGAAGAGGGGTGAAGTACAAAAACATTCTAGCATGCCTTACAGAGAAATTAATGTTACCTATAATTATCGTTCTTACAAGGCTGCTTGTTCCACCCTGGTTTGTTCCACACTGCAACTCCTACCGCTTCCCGACCCTTCCCTGCCGCTAACATAAATGCACAAGCCTTGTAGCTCACAGATCCTTCCATAGGTCTTTATTAATAAGGAGTATAAGCAGGGAAACAGGGTCTGACTCACTCAGCAGCACAGCTGCTCCTGCTGCTCACATCCCCACCTGAAATAACAGTTTCCAGCGTCACCTCCATCACCACAGCAGCCATCCCCGGTATCACCAGTGCCACGCTGTACTGCCCTTCTAAGGGCAGGATATTCTTGGCTGCTCCCCTGAAAGAAGTTCTTGGAACTGCATCTTTGCAAATTGAAAACCTACCTTGTTTTTGTGCCGTCTCACTCCTTTCTGAGTCTCAGTGGGGAGTATCCAGCCAGTGGGAGTCTTTTTCAAAATTGATTCCTTATCCATATTTGGGAATTTGTGCTGGGCACTAGCTGGTACCAGGCATGTTCTTTCCACAGTGCACTTCGGGACTTGTAGTTCCCCAAAAGGAATGTTGTTTTCCAAATGGCGAGCGCCAAGCAACAGAAACAAAAGTCTGAAACGCCTTTACCTCGGCCTTTTCCTGGCTGCAGGGCCTTCCTTTTCACACTATTTCCGTTCTGTGGTTTTGCCTTAGCCAGCCTGAATCCTCCAGGAGTTTCTTCCACAGTTAATGGCAAATCCCTTGGATGCACCAGTGTGCAAAAGCTGCTCCTGCAAGTGCCCCTGCCGGTACCGTGAGGGGCAGGTGCCTGGCCCTGCCTCCCACAAGCAGCTATTTACAAAAAGAGAATTAAAACCAAGTTTTAAATCATACTCTCCGCGCTTTCTTCCCTGCTTCCAACACCGATTGGGCATCGAAACTCCCCTTTCAAGGGCGCACTTGCCTTTTTAACGTGTTCTGCGGCAGCCTGTTTGTTTGCTTTTAATTAAGTAATCATAGCGGAGGGTTAGAAGTACAAAACAAATCCTGCCACTCCCCTGGAGATTCATTTTTTGAGGGGAGTTTACGCTGCCTGTCGTAATTACCTTGTAACCAAGACACTCTATTGTTTTGAAACAACAACTGAAGAATGTGAAGCGTCGCCTCCAGCGTACTGGAGACGCTGTTGTTACTCCTGAACTCCAGCCCCTTTAACAGCGGAATGTGCTTAGAACCGTGGACGAGGGGGGACTGAGGATGAAGAGGTAGCAGGCGAGGGGCACACCCATCACACCACCCAGAAAGCTGCCGGAGCAGGGGGGAAAACCCCTTCCCTTCCCCTGCTCGCCCGGCCGCCGGACAGCAGCCTGACTGCGAAGCAGCCGGTGGCTCGGCGGGGACACGTTCGGGGCTGGGCTGCCGCCTGGCGGCCACGGGGAGAACGGCAGAGCCGCGGGGCTGTGAGCCGGCAGCTGGCGATGGCAGCCAAGGCGGAGAGCGCTGTCTCGGCCATTCCCTGCCGGCAGCCACGCGATTGAGAGCTGCGGGGGTTCTCGGCAGGGAGCGGCACCGTCCCCCAGCGCAGCCCGAAGCTTCGCGATCCCACAGCCTGCGGTCGCAGCTTCTCAGAGGAGCCCCGGAGACCCCGCTTTTAACTGTCGCAAAGTCAGCTCCGCCGCCGTCCCGACTGCGGGCAAGAGGGGCCTCCGAGACGCC
>JANHGL010019293.1:2861-13069 GCA_024611195.1 Ceyx melanurus | reverse complement strand
ACCCTGGCTGGCCCCGCCCCAAATGACCCCACCCCTGCTGTGCCCCACCCCTTTGGGCCACCGTCTCCCTCCCATTGGCCAGGGAATCATAAGAGCCCTGGGTACCCACCCAGCCCAATCCTCTCTCCACAGCACCCCCTCACGGCCATTGTGGCAGGGATCGGCCAATCAGAGGGCCAGCTGCTGAAGGGGGCATGTCCTCAGCCACCCAGGGCGGCTCTTCTTGGCTGTTGTCAGGACAGTAGGGTGGTGGTCGCCATGCTGGGGGTGGCAGGGAGGTGGCTGGGCCAGAGGGGCACCATGGCAATGCTGGGGCCTCGCTGGCCTGACAGGGGGCAGCCCCAAGGCCCTTGGGCTTCTGGACATGGTGGAGTTATTCTACAGACAGGTGGCCGCCATGGTGGAGGCGGAGGCAGCCCAGCGGGAAGGTATGCCCTAGGTGCACAGGCTCCCACAGACCATCCGGTGCTGCAGCCATGTCCTGGAGGTTGCCTTCCCCCTGCTCAGGGACAGCAGCATCTGGGAGGTGGTGTGGCACTGGAGGGCCCAGTACAGCCAGCACAGCCTGCCCTGTAAATGGGGTGAGGCTGTCAGCTGCGGACACATACGTGTTTCTCCATCCCTACCCAGCCCTGCATGTGCGGCTCAGCTAAGCTCAGCTCCACTGGCTCGGGGAGTTTGGGTGGGAGGTGTCTTCATTAGCGCAGTGGTGATTAGGATTGGTACAGAGGTGCTCAAGAGGATGTTCTGCTTGGATGCTCTTGTAGGAGCAAGTCTGGACAATGCCAGTTCAATCATTATTTGCCATATAAGTCATGACAGACCATCCTCAAAGACACATTCCAAATGGTTCAGGTGAAGGGTGGTTGTGCAGAAGTCACCCTTTGTGTCTCCAGGTGGCATGGACACTGCTGGTTTCTCTCTCCAGAGAGTGGCAGAGTCTGGATCCCCCTGTCAGGGCAGAATTCTTGCCAGCAAGCCACAGGCATGGGGACAGTTGACCTGGTTCTTACTGGCACATCACCCCCCTGGAAGGACCTGGAGGAGGCAGGTTTGCCAACCTCAGCTGCAGCCCAGAGGTGTGCAGCCCAAAAGTAGTGTGACTGGTGTTCACCCTTGTCTTCCATTTGACTCCTCATCCTAAACCTCAAAGCTGTTCTGAGTCTGAAGGGAGTGTGTTGCTTATCTGCTAGTTGCTGGAGGAGGAGAAAGAGAAGAACGCTTTTCTTCACCAAGATGCCAAGAAGCCTTTATTTATTAATTTACAGCTCTTTTTATACCCTTTTAACCTCCAAGTAATTGGACAAGAAGCCAGCCACCCCCTGGGGTGATTGGCTGGGGTGCCACAGCACCCATAATCCAAACATCTCTCTACTGTTTTACAAACAGCTGCTACCAAGGTCACAGCTGGTAGGAGTCTTTGCGATCCCACGAGAAGGAAAATTCCAGGCAGTAGTTATCTTAACATCCACAGGGGTGGTCCCAGCCTCCTGTCTCCTCTCCCTTAGCCTGAGGCATTTGCCATGCTGCAGCCAGGCTCTTTGAGGTCCTCCCACAGCAAAGGTCTCTGGCTGTGGGATGGAAACAGCTTCCCATTTGGTGGAGATCTGGAGGAACAGGTCCAGCTGAACAATTGCTGGTCGCCTATTGCGACTAGATGTTACTGTTCCAGCAGAGTCAAAGCCTTTCTTAAAATGCCTCTGTGCCATTTGTGGTAAAAAGGCAGGGACTCTTCATTTCTTCCCTCTCTTTTCCCAGGGGTTCGTTTCAGCAGTTCAATCAGTGTCGATGAAGTAAAAGCCCTGGCTGCATTAATGACATACAAATGTGCTGTAGTGGGTAAGTACAAGGAGAGCATAAAGCATGTGGTGACTTGAGCAGGGAATGGGGCTGTGATACAGTGAGTCAGAAAATCTCATTAAATGTTTTTAAAATCAGAAGTGCTCCAGAAGTGCAGGATGTTCCTCTGGGCACAGTTGTGTGAGGGCAAAGCTTGCTGCGGCTGCAGGATACACCACTAGCAGTCTGGGATGTTCCTGTTAATCAGGGAGCATCAAGCTTCATGCTTCTCAGATGAAGCTTCTGCTTGGGTTGTCATGGATTCAGCTCCGGGTGGTGGTGTTTGTGGCAGGCTTGGGGGCCATATCCTGTCCTGCCTTTGGCTCTGCTCCACAAAACCCATGTGGCGTATGGGGGAGTCATGGGGATAAGTGACGCGTGGAAGAGCTGGCCCCTTGCCTGGATTCACCAACAAGTTCATGGTTGCCATCGTCACCTCCCCCCCTGGGGAGCGAGTGAGCTGGCAGAGAACATCTGTCTGCCTTACCCGGTCTTTTCCAGATGTTCCTTTTGGTGGTGCCATGATGGGTGTGAGGATTGATCCAAGGAAATACTTGGTGAGTTCACTCCGCTCCTTCCCCGCTGACAGCCCATAACTCATGCTCCATTTGCACAGCCCTCCCTCTCTACTTGATCACAGCAATGTGCTCTGACAGGTGGGGGAGATGTTGGTAGTGAGTAACACACAGTGACTGTGAAAAGCAGCTTGGGGTGGGGAGAGGGGCGGTGATCTCTCATTTATGGGTCACTGCATCCAGCCAGAGAGCCGCCGAAGGGGTCTGGAGTGAGAATGCTGCTGCAACTGCCTGCTGTGCTGGGCTGAGCTGGGGGAAGGTGCAAATCAGTGAGGCATCAGAAGGGTGGTGAGCTGAGGGACCAGGAGTTCACACATCTCTTTTTTTTTTTCAATCCAGCTGGGTGCCAGCTGCCTGCAAGAACGTCCTGCAGAGGTCAAGGTGTGCCTGCATGAGCAGGGCAGCTGACAGATGCTGCACCGTGGCACTGGGATTTTTCTTGGGGCCTGTGGTAACAACTGTGTTTTGTTGCTCTTGCACAGGAACTTGAGCTGGAGAAAATAACGAGGCATTTTACTATAGAGGTGGCCAAGAAGGGATTTGTAGGTGAGAGCGGTTTTGTCCTGGTTCTGTAAGCAGGTAGGGAAGTGAGCAGAGGCTGCCTTGCTGGGCAGGCACAGAGGCTGCTGCTCCCTCCCCACTTGTCAGCAGCACTCACTGCCCTGGCACTCTGCTGTCCAGTCACCTCTCTGCTCGGCCTGTGCTGAAGGAAAGGGAGCCTTGTGAGGTGCCAAGCATGTTGAGACTGGCCTGGGCTGCCTCCCAGCTGCTGTTGGGCAGGGATCTCACCTGGGCATTAGCCTTCATCCCTCTGACCCACGCAATCACAGGGTGTAGCCTGTGATAGAGAGATGAGTGGGTACTAGTTACAAGGCAAAGACCTTTACATTTCCTTTTTTACTTGAAAGTATTGGGAAGGAACATGTCAAAGACCCCATGAAAGCCAAAGGCATTCATGCCTGAGAAAGCTGGGGAGACCCTGTGTGGTATGGGCAGTACCACAGTTCAGGCGGGGAACTAATTGGTGAGACCAAGGACAGGACCAGGCTGCAGAAATTGCCTGGCTGTCATGTGCCACTGGTTGGAGCAGAGCAATCAAATTGCAAAGACAGGATTTGACAGATTTTTCTACCTCCGCAGGGCCTGGGATTGATGTGCTGGCCCCTGATGTCAGTATGGGGGAGCAGGAGATGTCCTGGATAGCTGACACCTACACACTGGGGTATCGGGTAAGCTCTGACAGTGCTGGTTTGGAGCCTGGGACGTTGTGGGCACTACAGGGGATTGTGCCCAGAGACACTTGCCAATTGGTTTCTTTAGGTTTAGCTGAGGCTTAGGGAAGCGTGAGGAAAACTGAGGCTTGCAACAAGTCCTCTCTAGAGGACCTGCACCAGGTGATGTTGTCACCTTCTCTCTCCCCATCCTGGCCTTGCAGGACATCAATGCCCAAACATGTGTGACAGGAAAGCCCATCAGCCAGGGGGGCATCCACAGGAGACACTCGACCACCGGGCAGGGGGTCCTGCATGGCATTGAGAACTACATCACCAACACGGACTACATGGATTGCATCAGCCTCAGCCCCAGCTAGGTCCTGGCAAGACCTTTGTGCTGCAGGTGAGTGCTCAGCCTAGATACAGCTTTGAAAAGGGCAGTTCCTCAGAACTTTTCTGCCTCTCCTTTACAGGACAGCTTTCAGTCTTGGCTCCTGTGGAGATGCCTGGACATGATTTCCCAGATCTCTGCTCACCCGGAGGAGGTTGTTAGTGGTTTGAGCAGTGGTTCAAACCTGATGTGTGTGGATCAGTTTCTAAGAGCCTGTTTCTTGGAAACTTGAACCAGCAGCCTGGGGATGCTGTGCTGCTCACAGTGCACAGGCATTCCTAAGGTTTCTCTTTAGCCATTCTGCCTGGAAATGCTCCTAAATGGAAGCTGTGGCTGATCTGTGCAGCAGGCAGAGTGGAGAGGTGGCAGGACACAGAGGACTCTACCAGACTGGGTGGAAAGAGTTGACCCCAGTGACAACATCACATTCGTGTCACCTCCAAACTGCCTGCAGTGAGCTGTGATGTTACTTATAGCCAAGGTCCTGCTTGTGGTGCAGCCCCCATCTCTTTTGGGTGTCCTGTGGGTCCTGGCCCCCCTTGCCCAGCACCATGGTAGCTCGGTGGCATCTTGAGGGTGCCAGCCCTGCCTTACCCCTCTCCTCCTAGGAACGACCTTCCCTGCAGCCCGGAGCCCACTCACAACCGCGGTGAGGTGCTTCCCCCTGCTGTAACTCCAGCAGCTCCTGCTCTCAGCCAGGCACTGCTGACAGGTCCGCTGCCCCTTCTGCCCGCTCCCTGCAGAGGCCGCTGCTCTCTGCAAGGCAAACAAGCTGGAAGCCGCGCAGCTGAAGCCTCGCCCACGGCCGGCACTCACAACTTTCCTTCCCGGCACAGCTCCGGCCTTTGAACCCAGGCTGTGCCCGGAGCTGCTGCCCACGGTGCTTGAGGGAATGGCCCTGCCTTTGTGCATCCCTTTCCCTCTGTACATCCTTCTGCTTTCTTGACATGAAAGAGAATCAGAGAATAATACCTTGGAAGGACCACAAGAACCACCTAGTCTGACCTTTCTTGGCAAAAGCCTGTTCTAGGTGAGATAGCCCCGCACTCTGTCAAGCCGAATCTTAAGTGTTCAGTGCTGGGGATTCCACCAATTCCCTGGGGAGATTTTTCCAATGGCTGATTGTTCTTGCTGAAAAAAAAATTCCTCTTGTGTCTAATCAGAATCTGCCCAGGAGTAGCTTGTACCCATTACTCCTCATCTTTTCCATGTGACTCCTTGTAAAAAAGGAGTCTCCATCTTCTTTGTAGCCACCCTTTAAATACTGGAACATAGTGATGCAACAGAGAATGAAAAGGCTGAAGTCTTTGCCTATTGTGTGGATCATTTTACTGGTTTTGGGTGCTGGTTTTGCAGTCTCAGGAACCAGTGTTGCTTTTAGGAGCTGTACCAAGCTGACAAGTGCTTTGGGGAAATCAGTGCAAAATCATTTGTTCCTGTAAGAAGAGATTAACTGCCCCCCCATGGTCCGGCCCTGTGCTGGTGCCTTGGCAGCTGATCACATCCCCCCAGTGCAAAGTGCAGGAGGATTGCTCTGATTGTGCCTAGACACTGTGTGGTGGCCACCAAGGGACTGACTTTCTCACTGGATCTGTTTTCTATCAAGATCTTCTCTTAGAAACTGAACAGCATGCTGTGCCTGGAACAGCATGTCCAGGAGCTCTGGAGGTGACAGACTGAGCTGGAAGCCCTTGTCCCACAGTCTCTGCATTTTACAACCCTCTAACTAGTCAAGGTCATCTCTGTCCTGGCAGGTCTTAGTCTCCATTCAGCAAAAACATTCACCAAGAACTGCTGCTACATGTGGGGTTCCTGTTTGGTGTCTCAACTCAAGATTCCAAGAGGGGGCTGTTACCAGAGCAGCAGGTCAGTTTTCAGTGTGTCCCCACAACTTCCCAGGCCATCCCCTCTCTGTGTTGCTGTAGGGCTTTGGCAAAGTGGGGCTGCACACCATGAAGTACCTGCACAGGTATGGAGCCCTCTGCATCTGTGTTGGGGAGACAGATGGATCCATTTACAATCCCAGAGGGATCAGACCCGAGGAGCTAGAAGACCATGAACAGGTGAGTTGACCTCAGTCAACCTAACCCCTGTTCTTAGGGGTGGTGGTCAATACTGTCTCTGAAGTGCTCACAGGGAAGTGGGCTGCCCCTCATCTCCTGCAGAGCCCAGCTCTGGGAGCAGTGTTCAACATTGCCAGGCTGGGCACAGTAGGACTCGCTTGCTCATTCCAGGGCCATAACACCATAGCTGGCTTCCCAAAAGCAGAGCCCTTTGACAGCAGCATCCTGGAGATGCTCTGCGACATCCTCATCCCTGCCACCATCGAGAGGCAGCTCACAAAGGACAATGCGTTCCAGGTGCAAGCAAAGGTACAGACCACACTCCCTGCAGGGCCTGTGTTGGCCTGCAAGTGGCAGCCAACCAGACAAACCTTCCCTTCCGGCACTCAGCACTCCTGGGAGTGCATCACTACACTGACAACTTGCCCACTGTGCCAGAGGGACAGAGTATGAGGCAGAGGTAGCTGGCCACATAATTTAGGGGAGGAGGAAGGCCCAGGCCCTTCTTTTTGCTGGCAGAGAGCAAGGATCATTGGAGTGACCTTGGCTGGCTCTTCTGGCTCTTCAGTCTCCAGTGCTATATCAGATACTCTCCCAGAGCAGAGGAGGATACTCTGGGTAGTACTGGGTGTCAGTGTTGACACTAAGAATCACAGGCAGCAGATAAGAATGAGCAAATCAGAGGACTGCTACAAATACTGTCTTCCTCCCATCCCCGTCAGCTCTAGGGACGGGGTGTACTGGGAACTGGGACTCTGCTACAGCCAAGGTCTTTTGCAGCCTGAGCCTTTAATCATTCTGTGTGAAAAATGAGGTCTGAGCTCATCCTGAACAGCTACAGTAGGAAGACAAGTACCCAGACCATAGCCACCAGATTGGTCCTGCTGGGGGGGGATCCCAGCAGCAGGGAAAGCAGCTTGTCACTGGTTTCTTCATTTCTTTTTCCCATCTCACCTCTGCTTTGTGCTCTCAGATCATTGCAGAAGCTGCTAACAGGCTCACTACACCAGCAGCACATGACATATTCCTGCAAAGAAACATCCTGGTCATCCCAGTATGTGCACCCCAGCACACATGGGGAAGTGGTGGGCTCATGTGTGTTAGTGCCACACAGTATTGTCAGCTGCACTCATGTGGATCCAGCGGGGCTCTGCCAGGATCTGGTATCAGGCAGCATTGATGGTGCTGTGTCAGCCCATTCCCTGTCTTCCCCTAGCTTCTGAGCACATCCCAGATGCTGGATTCTTTCTGAACTCTCCTGGATCTTGGCTGCAACAGCAACTGACTACAGGGGTTCCAGACAGCATTAGGATGTCCCACAGCCACTGACAGGCCAACAGCAAACTGTGCCACACCACACAGGGTTTCAGAGCAGCTGGTGTCTCTGCTCTGAGGGGGTGCAGAGCTATCGTGGTTCAAGGATTCAGCCATCCCAGTAACCTCAGGAATGTCTCCAAGGGCAGATCCCAAGGGTATGGGGAGAGACCCAAAGCAAAGGAGTAGAGATCCCCAGATGGGTCATGGGTCTTGGAGTCACCCAAAGCAGCAAATCTGAAGCATGTACTGCCCTTGGCAGGACATATATATGAATGCAGGTGGTGTGACTGTATCTTTCTTCGCGTGGCTGAAGAACCTGAACCATGTTAACTATGGCTGCCTCAGCTTCAAGTATGAGTGGGAATCCAGCTACTACCTCTTGCAGTCAGTGCAGCACAGCCTGGAACGGTGTTTTGTCAAGGCCAGGGGGGAGATCCCCATCATACCGTACCTAGAGTTCCAGGCCCTTGTGACTGTAAGTGCTTGCAACCATGGAGAGTTGCCCTGGTTCACTTTACTGTCTGCTGTCCCAGTGCTGAAAGCTGAGTTTGTGGCACACCCAGAGATCTCCTATGCTGCCATTCCACTGATGGAGTGGGTGGAGCAGAGGTGCTGTATGTGCTGGTGCAGCCCTACCATCTGAGGGTGCTTCTGAGGGCTGAGCCATGTGCTAGAGCCAGCTGCAGAATAGGCAAGTGAGGCTTTGACCACCTGTGGTGGTCCTACACCAAGCAGATAGACTGTGTTTGATAAATGTGTTTGAGGGGGTGGGCAACCTCTAGCCTCTCCCACAAAGTATTCACTTGTCCTCCCCCTCAGGGTGCCTCAGAGAAGGACATTGCCCCAGATGTCTCTGCCAGCTGCAGGGTGAGGATCCCAGCCCTGCTGCACAGAAGGAACATCCTGGTCTCTATAAATAGTTGGTTTGAGCACATCCTCTCCCTGCTGCCTGTCTCTCAGCTCTCCTGAAGAGAGAGCTGTCTTCCTCCACACCCCTTCTGCCACAGCCCCTTTACAGCCTCTTGGGCACTGGAGGAAGCTGTGCTAATGCTGGTTTGGGTCTTCTTGCCCATGGTTGGCATAATGGGACAAGAGAAGGAAAAAATGCAAGTAGTAACTCTTGGGGAAGGGACATCCCACAGCACAGCCAGCCCCAGGAACAGCCATCTCAGTCTGTTTAACAATGTGTGGTGGATGCTGCAAGCACTGCTGCAACTGGTTCAGACACAGGGAGAAATGCTAGGATGGGGATTTGCAGGCATCAGCAAACCTGTTTTGTGTCCATGCTGACTGCTGCAGCTTCATTCTTTGCCCGCAAAGTTGGCAAGTCAGCACGGTGGGGGATTTAATCTGATATTCATGGCAGGGAGACTCAGTCCAGCCTCTCACACTGGCCAGTGCTGCAGCCAAGGGGCTTGAGGCTGGCTGGGGCACACAGGTTGGGCCAGTGGCTCTGCTCTGGGGGAATTGAAGGTGCAAAAATTGCACTATGGGGCATGCACAGGACCTCCTCCTGTGATTGACATGTCTTCATGGTGTGTGTCATTCACCTGCCCTTGACATGGTCACACTACAGCTGAATCAGCCAAGGGTGGCAGCCATGTCTCCAGATTCCTGAGGAGAGCAGAGACATGTAGGAGGGTAGGTACATCAGAGGAGAGGCTCTCCACTCTGCACTTCTAGCACAGGATGTACATTTAAGACATACCTTACAAACTCATCCTGGCTCAGGGTCTTCAGCCCCAGAGGGTCCCCTGCATTCAGGTGCAGCCAGTGCACAGGCAGGTGGCACAGGTATGCTGCCCGCACCCCAGGCCTCAGCCAGAGCGTGTCCAGAGGCAGGGACCTGCTGCTGACACAGCAGTGAGAAGACAGGAAGGCGTCTTGTCCTCACAAGGACCCAGGCACAGAATCACAGAATGGTGGGGGTTGGAAGGAACCTCTGGAGATCATATCATCAATCACCCCTGCCAAAGCAGAGTCATCTAGAGCACATTGCCCAGGATGCCATCCAGGAAGGTTTGGAATCTTTCCAGAAGAGAATCCACAACCTCTCTAGGCAGCCTGTTCCAGGGCTCCAGTACCCTCCCATGAAAGTTTTTCCACGTGTTCAGTTCTGCCCACTCCCTCAGCTGGAGTGTGCCAGACAGTCTGTCCCAGCCCCTCACTCCTCTTCCCAAAACTACCCCTGCCACCAAAGTTCCCTCTCCCCAGAGAACCCACAACCAGGACCAGGGCACTACAGACAAGAGTTGGCTTTATTCACGGACACGGAGGCAGCTGTGTCACTGGCAGCTGCCCTCGTATTGCACATCCAGCGAACGGGGGCGGGGGGATATCCATGCCACGTCACAACACAGCATCGGCACTAACGGGACCTCGGGGGGGACACTGGCACCATCACCACCCAGCAGGCTGAGGAGCTTGGGCACCAAGGGTTCACAAAGGCAAAAGACCCGTCCACCCATAGATAGAGATATATATATAAAAAAAAATACTTCCATGATGACCAGAGCGGAACCACAGCACACGCGTGCAAGCAAAATGTACAGCAGCCCGCAAGCAGGTAAACATGCTTTGTACAGACACAGACACGCTGGGACACGGCCGGGGTTTATGGCGCTGGGAGGGATGCAGAGCCATAAACCCGGGCAGCACAGGCACACGCACGCACACGCACGCACACCAGCCCCTGTGGGCAGCGCCCACAGCTCGGGTACACACTGGGGCTCAGGGGCTTGGACACGGCGGGTTTTTCTCACTGCTAGACATGGTACGGAGACACGGGCACGGTCCCTTGGAACGGAAC